>JASANC010005296.1:0-18403 GCA_030248135.1 Theristus sp. LFF4_11
CTATCCATGCCAGAAAGTTGTTTGTTGGTCCCTTAATCAAAATGAAAAATTATGTTCGCACTGGCTGTGTCAATTTTTTTTGACGGAGTGCGCGAGTTTCGCGGAGTTGCATGCATGCGACGGACAATATCAAAATTGTCCAATTTTTCTCGTTTTGACGCATTCTGGTAATGAAATCACACGATAGCGCATGTGCACGCATGATAAACCTCCCCCAAAATACGTACAATTGCAAATAAAACTGCAAAATTCGGTGATTTTAACAAAAATCATTTTGAATGGTAATTGCAGTGGATCACGGATGATCTATCAATCATGTTCCAGTCACGCAGTCATGTTCAACTATCAATTACTCAATACGTCCCACCAAAAACCTCCACAGATTCGTTCAACAAACATGCGATATTTGTGCTACGCATCCGAGAAAAACACTTGAGGGACATAATTTTCTGCTTTTACACAGTGTCACTGTTCGGTTAAGTAAGCTGATGTTTTTTTCAGTTTGTTGTTCTTTTGGAGAAGCCGATCTTGCACATTTGCCATAAGTTTATGATTTGTATGGACTCCAGAGAGACATGTTCAGACTGATTGAAAACTAGAGAGCAACTGGAAGAAAAGACGTTTTCAGAACGCTTATTTTTGGCGCGAATGGAAAGCAAAATGTGCAGTTTTTTTGTTCGGCTGATGCTGCTGCGTTCGACTGTTTGTCGTTGGGCATATGACAATCCTGGTTGATTGGTCATGCGAACGTCTGACGGAATATTGCGCTTCTCTAACAAGGAGGGGCAAGTTTGCTCCCATTTTCGTAATATTTGGCTTCGTGAAAGATTTTCCATTCCCGATAAGGCACAACCGACCAGATAACGGATTAGCGCAACAATCATCAGCCAGTCACGGTGTAGTGTTATTATCGTCTGAATATTGTACACTTGGGTTCACTTAGTCAGACGGCTCCAACAACTGTCAACGTTACGATTACTCAGTATGCATTGTGGCCATTTCAAGAGAAAATAGTTCAATAGCGCCCCCCACAGGGGATGACTCAATAGTTGGCGACACGCATTCCACACAGCAGAGCACGCAACAAAAACAGAAAAGTCGATTAAGACACGCGGACGATGCAATCCATCAATGGAAATTGCTTGTTGTCCGTTACGAAAGACGCACAAATGCGAGAACACGGTTGGCACTCCCCGGATGGCATGTTCTCACAACCGTACTAGCGTTCCCCTTTCCTCCATTCACTCCCTCCGCCCCCACTCTGCGCAGCAATTATCAGCGCACATCCAACTTTTGTTGCGTTTCGCGCGATTTTGCAATATAATCAGGCGACCAAACCCGCTGTCTTTTATTTTCCGGTGTGTCACCGTGAAGTGGAGTGGACACGCGCGCGTGTCGCAGGCAATTTTACAGTTGAACGAGAAACGAATGATCACGAGGAAATGGAACTGGAAAAGATCGAATCTGGGTTGGACATTGCGGGTGGTCCCCTATATCATCATTTCATTGAAAACGTCTGTCGTCACAATTCTTTTTGGAAGTGCTGCAATTTTGTGAAATCAAAATCGCAATAACCACATGTGCCGATAAATCTTTCGGATGCCAACCAATATATGTGCTGCAATTTTCAGTGTAAACCGAACACAAAATCGCATAATCATTTGTCGCTCATCAATTATCAGTTGCAACTCGATTATTTCCCTGTATTCGTCCCCTCCAAGCCACGATCTTCCGCCGCAACAAAGACGCAACAATCGCATTACAGGAAAACATACAGCACCAGTGATCTTCGAGAAGAATGCACGTCACTACCGATCTTGTAAAACGCACTCAAATTCTCAGAATTATAAACAAGAGAGGAAAAGTGATGCATGAGCATGGTGAACAAAAAAATGCGCGCAAGGCCAGTGAGAGGCGCAACGTGCCCAGCGCGGAGTCCCGCAACCAGCCACTGGGTAAGAGAGAGTGTATGGAAACAATTTTCAGATGCAGATATATGGATATAATAAACAGCACAGGATGGTTGTATTGTTTGAAACACACATGCAATGTGCAACAAAAACGACACACAGATTGAGATTCAGTTTTTGACCTCGCTTGACCGTTTGGCGACGTGCGTGCACGTGCTGTGTGCACACGCAAATGCACCTCAGCACGCAAGAGTGTTTATTGTTGGCCAGTGCTGCGTTTTCCGTTGCCATGCACAAACGTGTACACTGCTTTTTATTATATCGTTTGATTATTACTACCATAGAATTTTTTATTATCATTATTTTATGGCTTTCGCTTTACACCTGCCGTCCATGGTGGCATCTCCAGAATCGATTCGTGTATACGATATGGTTGTATAAAGCAACGTGAATCGTGTGTGGACCACCACGAATGCAAATTGGTCAAATTGATTGCTCTCACTTGGCAAGGGCCACTCATCACACATGGCGCGCGGCACACAAAGAGAGGGGCAGCGTGGGCAAAAAGCGCAGCAGTCAGGGAGACCGATAATAAAATCTCAAATAAAACTGACCAATTTGCTCGCACACGTGCGCATTATGCAAATCAGGTGCAAATAGACGTTGCAAGAACATATCGCGACCCGACCGACAAAAAAACAGTCAAAGAGCAGAAAACAAAGAAAGGTTGGTGAAACGAAATGGCCGACCCACTTGGCATGACGCGGTCGACGGTGAGCCGGCGGCGGTGTTGACGGCGTACACGGTCAGCTGCAGGCGCCCGCCGATCGTTTCCACGTCGAGCGGTCGAGCGACACTGAGCGCAGCGGTGTTCTGGTCGATGCCAATGTACAGATCCGTTGGCCCGCTGTCCGACTCGATGGCGGTCACAAAGTACTGCACTTGCGGCGTGTCCTCGCGCACCGGAATCCGCAGCAGTTCACTGCCGACCGATTGGTCCTCGGCCACCTCGACCATGTAGACGTTACGGTCGAACTGAATGCGGTGTTCGTGGTTGCGCGGCGCGCTGCCGCTCACCGGTATCACCATGAACGTGGTGCTCGTTGAGCGCGCGTAGTTCGACAGCGCCTGCGCGTTGTCCGCCGCCAGCAGTCGCAGCGGGAACAATGGCCGTGTGACGTAGAGCTCGCGCTGCAGCACCAGCCAGCCATCAGCTCGAATGGTGAACGAGTCGACGAACGTGTTGCGCGGGTCGTCCGGCACCAGTCGCACCAGCACGGTGCCGTTCTCGCCGGCGTCGCCGTCGCGCACGCGAATCGCCGCCACCCGGTAGCCGGCTCTGGCCGACTGCATGTCCAGGACGCCGGCGGTCGGGCCGACAAACTGCGGTGCGTTGTCGTTGACGTCCGTCACGATGACGTTCACTGTGCGAACGGTCGACTGCGTGCGTTCCGCATTCGGCGGCGAGTCGTAGGCGGCCACGCGAAGCTGATAGGTCGGTATCCGCTCACGGTCCAGCCGTTCTCGCAGCACCAACTGTCCGGTGTGCGCTTCTACGGAAAATGCAAGCGGTTCGGTGTTCGGCCGTTGGTCGACCAATTCGAACCGTAGCGCTGCATTCGGCCCCGAGTCAGCGTCGGTCGCCTCGACGCGAATGTCCGTCGAGCCCAACGGGGCGTCCTCGCGTATGTGCACAATGGAGGTTCGAATCACGGGCGCGTTGTCGTTCTCGTCGATGACGTTGATCAGCAACGGGGTGACCGTCGACAGCGCCGGACTCCCGCCGTCCGTTGCTGTCAGCGACAGCGAATAAGCCGGCGTTCGCTCAAAGTCCAGCTGACGGACCAACAGCAGTTCGCCGGTATGTTCGTCAACCATGAATGCTGCGTCGAGATTGCCGCCGGTGATGTGATACGACACCGCTCCGGCCTTGTTCGCGTCGCCATCAATCGCTCGAACGCGGGTAATTCTTGAGCCGACTGTAGTGGACTCGGATAGATTCAGGCCATGCCGTGGATAGTCGACGAATTTCGGAACGATGTCGTTAATGTCCGAGACGTGAATGTCGACAAAGGCGCTTGCGTTCAAAGGCGGTTGTCCAAGGTCGGTCGCAGTCACTTGCAATTGGTAGCGTTCTCGTAGCTCGCGGTCGAGTTGCTTCGCCAGCACCAGCATGCCCGTCTTCGGGTTCAACGCAAAATGCTCGGTTCCAGACTGCTGTGCTCGATTGTCGGTCGTCAGCGAGTACTCGATCCTCGCATTGCGATCCTCGTCGGCGTCATTCGCCGTCACTCGCAGTATCTCGCGGCCAACCTCTGCGTTCTCTGCCACCTTCGCCGTGTATCTGAAATTCCATTGGAATTTTGTTCCGCAAAATCTCAGCAGCTTCACAAATCAAGATTAGCCCAACAAACGTACACGTCCAGCGTGAACTCCGGCCGATTGTCATTTTCGTCGGTCACTTGCACGACCACCGAGCACTCGTTGTCCATCGGCGCGTCGGTGTCCTCGTCAACGACTCGCACGCGCAGTACCACGTTCGTGCTGCCAAAGTGCCGGTGCATGCGTTCGCGGTCGAACGTTCGCAGCGCCTGCACACTGCCGGAGCCGGTGTCAACGCGAAAGTCGTCCTTGTGATTCAGCAGCTCGTAGGCGACCAGCCCCGCGAGGCCATCGTCCGCGTCCACTGCTCTGACGACGCCGACATGCGTCAGTGGCGGCGAGTTCTCCGGCAACCGGAAATGAAACGGCGTTCGCACGCACTCCGGCCGGTGGTCGTTCACGTCGACGACGTTCAGCTGAACGTGCATCCGAGAGCGAATCTGTTGACCCGTCGAGACGACGTCCTCGACCGCCTCCACCGTCAGATGTTGTGTGGCGTCGACGGACTGGCCAATCAGCGGCCGGCGAACGTATATCCAACCATCCGGGAACACGTCGAATGAGTCGCTGTCGTCGTCGCGATCGATCGACTGGAAACGCACTCGCGACTGATTCGGCTCGGTCGGAATGTAGTCCAGTTGACGGAGACGTCGGTTGACGGCGGTGTCCTCGCGGACGTTCACCACGAGACTCGGATAGACAAACGCCGGACCGGTGATCGAGGTGGACTGGTTGACGATGAGACGCAGTTGGAGGATGTTGCTGAGCGACGGGCGTCCGCGGTCCTGCGCGACCAAGGTTACGTCGATCGGTTGATCGGGAAACAGGAATGCCGGCGTGGAGAGGAACACGAGTCCGGTGCGCTGCTCCACAGCGAGATATTCGGACGGCGGCTTTATGTGGTACTCGACGTGGCCGTTCTCGGCGGCGTCCGCGTCTGTCGCGGTCGCGTAGTAGACCGGCGCTCCGAATGGCCACGATCGACCTGCCAGGATACAACAGCAATTGCACAATTTCTCGCGTGAAATGTGTGAAATGTGTTGTTACCAATTGCAATCGGTGTAGACGGCTCCTCTTGTGCGATGAATTGTGGCGCGTTGTCGTTGACGTCACGAACGCTGACGACGACGCGCACGTTTGCGAACGCTCGTTGCCCGATCGCAACAATGCGCAAGCGATGCTCGTGCTCCTTCTCGTAGTCCAATGGACCCGTGGTGCGAAGTTCACCCGAGAATTGTCCCACCGTGAATAGACGGTCGGCGTTGCCGGAACTGATCGCATACTCAACCTGAATTTATCGTTTCGTGTTACTGCGGAAATTTCAAATTTCGGTTTGAAAATAATGCGAGTACAGTACCTGTGACCCATCGAAATCACTGGCACTGAGCGTGCCCAACGGTTTGCCAGCGTTGGAGAAGCCTGGCGCATCCTCTTCGATGATGTACTCGTAGTCCGGTCGATTGAACGATGGCACCAATGAGAGGTCGTCCATAATGGAAACGTGCACCGTCGTGTTGTCCATTGCGTTCAGTCCACCAGTGTCCTTCGCTCCGATGATAACCTGAATGAAGTTGGAAAAAGTCAGTGCTTAAACGATGGCACTCTCGGCATCGAGCAAGCGTGCGTTCACTCACCTTTGTTTTGTGCACGCCCGGCGGCAACCGCGCGACGCTCAGGACTCCGGTGTCGACGTGCAGGTTGAACGCGCCGACGTCCGCGTGCAGAATGTAGTACGAGAGTCGGCTGGCCGTGTCCGCGTCCGTCGCGTGCACCCGGGTGACGGCGGTGCCGAGCGGCGCGTCGCGTGCCACGTTCACGAACGTCTCGCGTCCGCCGAAGCTCGGCCGTCGGTTGTCGGCGTCGTCCACCGAGACCAGCAGCCGTGCGGTGCCCGAACGTGCCGGACTGGCCTGGTCGGTCGCGGTGACCAGCAAGTTGTACTCGTGACGCTGTTCGCGGTCCAGTTCGTCCGTCACCAACACGACGCCGGTGGTGTTCTTGATGTCGAATGGGATCGTCGAACCGTCCACTGAAGTGATGCTGTACTGCAGCGTTCCAGCTGGACCGTCCGCACCGTCGTCGTCAGTTGCCTGGAAATGGCAAATAACGTTGATACTGCGGAATTGTGGATGGCCGCAAACATTGTTTTACGAACAGTGGCACATACCTTGACGGTTACCACTGGCATTTTCGATTTCAGACCGCGAAACTTGTCGCAGTCATGGAGTCGCTGTTGGCGGCACGCTCTGTACAGGCGGAACACCGCATCTTCGGGCACGCGAGCGAGGTACACGGACTCTGTGAACCGTGGGCTGAACCGATTGGCAGCGACGATTTGAATCTGAATGATTGGCAATTTTGATATTATACACTTTGAACGACTGTCGCGAAGTATCTACAGGGTGGTACAGAAGTTGCGGCCACTGTGTACCTTTACTTCTGCGCCAACCCTGCACAATCCTGTGCACTCACATTGACCGTGGCAGTGGACTGCTGCAACGCCGAGTTCCACGCGATCACCGTCAGCTGCACCGAGCGCGGCGTCGGCCGGGCGAGTCGTTCGCGCACCGTGATCAGTCCGGTTCGCTCGTCGACCGCGAACCAGCGGCTGTCGTGCTGCAGTCGGTAGCGGATCGTCGCGCGCGAGCGTCCCGCAATGGACGCGTGCACGGCGGCGACGTAGCTGCCCACGGGCACGTCGTCCAGGATGGTCGCCTCGTAGCGCGTCACGCCGAACACCGGCGGCTGGTCGTCGGCGCCGCGCACGTAGATCGGCAGGAAGCGCACCGAAGACCTTGGCGGGTCGCCTCCGTCGACGGCCGTGACGCTCAGATTGTACACCGGCCAGCGCTCGCTATCCAACGTGGCGTTCACGCGCAGCATGCGAAAGATCTCGTTCGAGTCCAATCGGAAATGGCCGAGCTGGTTGCCGCCGGTGATCGCGACGGTCGCGTCGCCGTTTCGCCCGCTGTCGGCGTCCGTGACCGAGACGACGGCGACGATGGTGCCGTTCGGCTTGCTGTCGTCCACGGACGCGACGTCGACGTTGTCCGGGTAGATGTTGAAGTGCACGACGGGCGCGTGCTCGTTCTCGTCGAGCAGATACACGTGGACGAAGGTGCGCGCGCGCTGCGGCGGGTCACCACCGTCGGCGGCCTCGACCGACAGCACGCAGACACGCGACGCTCGGCATTGCGCCGGCTGCGTGCACGGCGGACAGTCGAGGGCGGACTGGTCGGACGCGGCGTGCACACGGAGCGCGCCGGTCTCGGAGTTGATCTTGAACTGGCCGACCACGGCGTCGTGTCCGTTGTTGTCGATGCGATAGGTGACGCGCGCATTGGCGCCCAGGTCGTCGTCGTCCGCATGCAGTACGATCAACGGCTGCGTGCCGTTGCGTCGCCGGTGGCTGCTCGTCAGCACGCTGTAGCTGCGCTCGCCGAATCGTGGCGCGTTGTCGTTCGTGTCGAGCACGTGCACAAAGATCGTGGTGGAGCCGACGAGACCGCCGCCGTCGGTGGCCGTCAGATTCAACGTGTACAGCGGCACTTGCTCGCGGTCGAGCGGCCTGCTCAGTTGCAGTTGTGCGGTCGCGGCGCTGCCGTCCTGGTGAATGGGAAGCTGTCGATTAAGGGTGAGTGAAAAACAAAACAAAAAACGCCCTCAAGGCAGACAGAAAAATCCGTTTTGTTTACTTTCGGCAGCAGCAGCGTGAACGTGTCGCTGTCCGGTGTTGCGGACACAATGCGATAACCGACGATCCGCCCGTTGACGCCGGCATCGCCGTCGCGTGCACTGAACAGACGGATGGTGGTGCCGACTGGCGCCGACTCCGGCACGGAGACATTCTGAAAGGCGGCCGGAAACTCCGGTCGGTTGTCATTCTCGTCGGCGACCGCGACGCGCACCGTGACAAAGTACGGCTGCTGCGCACGAACACCGCCGCCGGTGCTGCTGGCGACGATCACCAGCTCAACGAGGCCGTCGTCGCGTTCCACCAGCTGCTCGCGATCCAACGGAGCGGCGGTGCTGATTCGGCCGGTCACTGCGTCGAACGCGAACCATCGACTTCGATCGTTCAGTCGATACGAGTAACCTTCGCGACGCGTGATCTCGCCGACGACGGTGCCCGTCGGCACGTCTGAAATGGACAGAAACACTGAGAAATCAGAGCTGCGTGGATTGTGTTCGATCGTGTTCGTGAATCATGTGTTTCCATGTCAGTTAGTTTGTTGTGTTTCCGGCCTTTCCGTTTTTTCCTGTCAAAATTTCAGAACGAATATTTGTCAAACTGCCACCAGCTGGTCGTGGCGGCAAGACGTGTGAAGTTTTTTCACGACCAAACAGACAACGTGTGTTGTTGTTGCTTTTTGTTCGTGTTGTCACTGTGTCCGTTTCTGATCGTCTGTTGACAAGCGTACGCTGGATGAATCGCATAAAACGATCATCAAACATACAAGCGCAATGTGAACGAAATATTTTCCAAGAGCTATTATAAAATTTACGTTCGTGTTACCGAAGACACGCCGGGGAACAACGTGAAATTACAAACAGAACGCGCAGGTTGTTGTTTGAGCGCAGGTGCTGCGTCGCGCCCGCGGCTCGATCTTTTTGTGATTACGGTTGAGTAAGACTGGTTTTGCAGGTACATGTTTATTTACAGTTTTGTATTTTGATGCGCCAAACGACGACTTTGTCCGAGCTTGCACTATGCGTCATAAATGTGCGCTTTGTCGATGGTTGACCGTGTGAATTATAGTGTTTATAAATGTTGAAATGTATGAATATTATGCTGAATGACAGCAGATCAATCAAAAAACGCCGTTGTTGAACAATACAAATTGTAGTTATAACTTTTAACTGCAAAACTGTGCATTGACCTGTTGAACAACGCGAAAAAACAACAACAAAAAATAACCGCTGAACTGACTTTCATTGACGCGCAGATCAAGCCGTTCTTCAAGGACGCTGTTCACGGCGGATGCATCGTGCAGCACGCTAACCACCAGAAGCAAAATGAATCTGCAAAATTTTAAAGCTTTGACACAATTAATTAAAAGCAAAATTTTCAAATAACGCAAATGAGCTACTGACAGACAAACGTGAAATAAGATGAAGAATCAAAAAAATCGTCAACCCTTGCTAACCGCATATCGTTCGGCGTTCGACATTTCCCCACGGCGAATCGCATAAGATGATATCACGCACGACACAACACCGAATCTAACAGACTATTCCAATAATTTTTCAGTTTTTGACAGAGCGCCACGGCACGTTGAACCAGTCGAATAACTTTTGTGCTTTTTTGGCGTTGACACTTTGGCGGCGTGATACTTTCTCTCACAAGAACGGCTGCAAAAAGTTCGTTCACTCCTTGCCGTCCATTCCTTATCGGCGCACTTCTAATCTGGGAAAATTGAATCTGAGTTTGTCACACTTTCTGCTCCTGCAAAATGTGAGACGGTAAAAAAGAAGCTGTCATCGAACGTAGACGGTGGGGCGGATGTGCGCATTTTTTGTATAAAAGTCCATATGCGGCGCGAGTACAGTGGGCGCGAAGAAAAAGTTGAAAAGCGAAGACCGCACACGCGCACACACACAGTCGACACGATGCGAGGTGAAAATGCGTTTTTGTTGCACATACGGAACATTGTCCGTTAATGGAGTATTACTGAACTGAAAATCAACTGCAAGCAAACACGCCGCGCGCGCACAGTACACTCATAAAACAACTTGTGAATACAGTGGCGCAAAAAGTATATAAATATAGCAAATAATCAAACGGATTTCTTCTGCGGTTGGAGCGAACAAGAAATGCGCCTAATGCCTCTGATCATATAATCGGTGAACATTCGTTTGGTTGCACTTTACACGCTTTGCCTTGCGGTTGCTTAGAGGTTGAATGTTTATTCAAATATGAGTTGTGGAAATTCACCTGCGAGCATTACTACATTACGCTATAAAATACGGGAAAGCACATACACACTGACACACACATCACTCAGTATGAAATACGACTGAAAATCAGTGGAAAACTAGCAAAAAGCATATTTACGTTGGGGATGACCGCAGAAAACGCGCCATAATGTGCTTTAGTCAGCCGGCTCTGAGGAAGGTGGACGTGTACACACAATGCAGAGAATGTGCACAGGAACATACGCACAACATGCTCAACAATATATAATGCTCAAGCAAGGTCATGTCGCAGCGAGGTGGAGGGGGGGACAGACATTCATTCATACTGCTGGCCTGCCATTGTTCACAAACGGCCAATGACTTCGCCGTGCGATCGTGGCGACACCGTGCGGCAGACAACAGAAACACTCGCCTCGTCTCCGTGTAGCTGAAATCAAAATCTTGTCATCTGACAGCACCTAACTGAAGCATTGAACGTGAAGTCCATGGATTAGCCGCAGAAGCAACCACCCGGTCTGCTAGACTGAAATTTCGAAGCAGGTTTCAAAGTAATCAATTTGAAACAAGCTAGTTTTCACTTTTGTCAGTGCATTAGAAAAATTACGGCAAAAATAGCCTGCCTTGATTATTCCAGTAGTTATCTTACCCAGCTAAAAATCTACGGATGTGCGATTGCTTGTTCTTGATCCCGCCAATCTCGATTAGCAAAAACGCCACATTGCAACAATCTCACAGATTACAGAATTTTTTTATTAATTTTTAAGCACGAAATACATCTGAGCAGGCTGGAAACGATACTAGATTTCTTGACACATACACAACTAGTACAAACTGCAACATTGATGCAGCGTTCGCTTTGGATTGCAGTGAGTTGGCTGAATTGTGCCATTTGACACGAGGAAACGAGGAATCAAAAGAAGCAGCAGATAATGCAAGAACAATATAAATAGAAAAAACGACAATCACAGTTTTCACATTGTGAACGATGGCAACACGGACAAAAAAAACTTGTTTGCTAAATTAGAACCATACATGCAATGAATACAAGGGAGGGAAACAATCAAGCAAATGAACACCGAAGAAAACGATTTGAGAATTTTTGAGAGCGAGTTTGCAACCAATTGCGTCGTCAGCCGCTGCCAAATATGCTGGTCAAAGGTCATAATATCCAAAACTAAGCATTCATTCCAATCCGAGCGTGTAGTTGATGCCCTGCACCAGTGTTATAATCAGCGGTTGCCACGCCACCAAGTAACGGATCCAGTCAAGCAGCTGCCCATAAAACAAATGTGGCTTCTCCCAGCTGAAAATTTTAGTCACTGACTTTTAGCCAACGTTTCTATCGCGCAAAAACTCAAGCAAACGAATCAGAAACACAAACGTACGGATTCTTGAACATTCGCTTGAGATCGACCTTCTCCTTGCAATACGGACAGGTTTGCTTTTTGCCCACGATACACCAGCCACGTATACAGAAGTCGTGAAATCTGGCAAAGTGGTAAAAATCAGTGCGGCTGACAAATTTCAAATCAGTTAGAAACTTCGAGGAAAAAGCAATGGAAAACCATAAAAACACACAAATGACTACAGGAGAGGCGGTACGTTCGTTCGTTGGTGGCAACGGGCACGATGGTGTCGTCGTCGGCGTCGTCCAGCTCGTGGATGTGGTTGCCACAGACGGCGCACACATCCGCCTCCAGCACTTTACGCGGCAGACCGTCCTCCGTGTAGTACTGCAAAAGGCCATCTTCATATTGAAAAAAAACTTTGAACCATCTAGAAACCAAGATGAAAAAATTATTCATTCAAACGATTCAAAACTAAAAAAAAAACAACAGCGCAAGGTCACCCCGATATGCGACGCCATTTTGTCGGAGCAAATTTCAGCGAGGTCACGGCCAAGCACCCCATAATAGAGGCCGTAGAACAGCAGCAGCAGACCGACGTCCATCCAGACGTGCGGTTTGGAACTGAAAAATATCAAAATAAACCCTCGGCAAGTATAAAAAAAAACAAATGCCTGCAGCCAAATGACGATTCCTTGTAAAAGTGTCCCTTGAACCCTCTATCCGTTGAAAACATTCCCCTGCATAAAAAAGGGTTTTATGTCCTAAGTAGAGTTGGAACGGGCAATAAAACCGGTTTTTCTCAAATTGAACTTCACTCTACTTGAAAACACCAATTGCAACTGAACTTCTGATTTCTTTCAAGGGTCAGTTCTGGAAAATAAGTGCTAGAAAAAATTGGGAAGTAAAACGGTTTTAAAACGGAAACAAAACCGTTTTTTTTCTGGCAATATGAAAACAGTTTTTACATCCCTGTGATCCTAAAAACCAACAACAGCGACTCAAAAAATCCAAAAGCATATTGCACGTAAATAAACAATCAACAGGGCAGGAGTGGTGGTTTGGTTTCACCAAGTTTATAAAAAATCATGGAACCCTGGTCCATGATAACAATTTCACGTATTTGCTGCAGTCGAGTTTGCGGCACGCACGACCAAAAAATCACAAAAAAAAACCAATTTTTTTCGAACGGAGTAAAATTGGTTTTGTAGCAGACGCGCGGTTTTCTCGGAAAGAAATCGCCTTTTTTTCAGTTTTCGCTTCCACCGGCGCATAAAACCAACCGAAAGAACATGTGCACGCCCATCAGCGTCAGCATCACAACCACGTAGCCGGCAATGCCAAGCACGTAGCTCAGCTGGTGCAGCCACAAGAAGAATTGGTAGACGAATCTGAAAGTAATGTGCGTATTTGGGCAGCAATCGAACTGAAAAGCGCCATGTTTTGCACAAAAAACGGAAACGTGCATGCACCTGGGCGTGGTGCCGCGGATGTGCTTTCGCGTCGCCCTGAACGCCACGTAGCTGGTCAGCACCGAGAATATCAGCCACGAGAATAGAAAGCGCCACCAATAGCGGCGGATGCAGATCACGACCGGGATGATCCACATGCCGAACAGAGTCACCGTCTGCAATGTGAGCTTGTTTCAACAGGGGCACGTCACTGATGAGGCCATTTCTCCAGGCCGAAATGCAAAGAACCGTCATACAACTTGGTTGATTTCTTCAGTTCTGCGACTCATTGCGCGCACAGATACGAAATCAGTTGCTTGATTGATGTTGCAGAAATTTGCAGAAACTAGGTTGATGCGGCAAATCAAAATCGCTGAAGATCACCAACCAATCAGCTGACTGTCTATGATTCAGAGCTCGACGACAGACAAGCACACCTGATATGACTTGTAGTGCCACTTCTTCCACTGGACGAGCGCGATCTGTGCGACGACCAGGGTCACAATCAGGATCAGCATCATCTCCAGGTGCATCTGCTCGTGTCCTCTGTGCTTGATGTGCATTCGTTCGTGCTCAATCCTGAAAAATCGCAAACGACTGGCTTTTTGAGAATAGTTTGCAGTTGCAGCACATTTTCCGTCTGACAGCAAGAGCAGTTTTATTTCGTTATAATCTCATTGATTCATCAAATATGCAGGTTTGTCAACTTAATTTCAGTTGTTCTTTATTGCTGCGTCGAAGACAGGTCTCTGTCTGTCTGTGTCTTTGCCAGTATTATCAAAAAGCTTACCATGTCGTGGAACCAATCAATACTAGGGTTGTTAAAAAAAACAAAAATCGTCATTTTTGTTTAAAAAAAAAATTTTTTTTTTAAATTTCAAAAATCAAAGTTGTGCTAAATCAATCAGGGAGTCCGAATAACCACATATGATATGCAAGCGCCTCCCGAATGACTCCCGTATGGCGGAACTTTGCAGATTTTGTTTTGGTGACCTCAATTACCCCTTTTCCAAACCGTCACCATGCCTCTTCTTGTGTTTTGACCTCCAAAACGTCACTAATTGTCCCCAGCTAAGCTAATGCTAAAGTGAAGACAAACATACCGCCTTGAAATTCGATCAATTCTTCTGATGGTGTCGCGACGACACGACACGAAGCAGCAACCAGACAACGTAGCGCTTGCAAACGGAGCAGCGAGCACAATCGGACGCTCTGCGAGGCGAATCGTCACCTTATCTGCATCGGAAATGGTAGGCTAAGCTTTGGGACGCTCAAAAACTTCATCGCAGATGTTGTCGAAGCCTAAAATCAGTCGGTAAAACGGCCCAAAATCGACTGCTAAAGGTTTTACGAGGTATAATCAAAGAAAATTTTTGTTGAACTTTCGAAAAATTGTGCCAAAATTGAGGTTTTCAGAGCATATTAGAGAAAAATTTTTCGAATTAAAAAAAAAATCGGCATTTTTGTTTTTTTTAATCACTTTTTTTTTTTAAAAAAAATTTCATTTTTGTTTAACAACCCTAATCAATACCCTCGCCACATGAGGGGGACATAGTGCCATAGCAGTGCACTAGTGCACCACTCGCCCCTTTTACCCTGCCAAACGTAAGTTTACGCAGTGGTCTCCCAAAACATTTTCAGAAGAACAGAAAAAAATCAGCTGAAAGAGGCCGTTCTGCTGTGCGACCGACCTCCATTTTTCTTCTTCTGGCAGCTGTTCAAACTCCTGTTCGGACATTGTCGTCGCCTGTTGAGCATTAAAGTGAACGTGATGACCGTCGTGACCGTGACCAACTGCGGCCGGTCCCGGAACGTCGTCGTGGCTCATTTTTCAAATCAAATCAATTTTGTTCGTCGTGCGTGGTTCGGCTCGAAACTTGAAAATAAATAGCGCTATATTTTTTGATTTGCCTACCAAAACCCTCAAAAACCAAATTCTTCAAGAATGGTCGAGGAGAGCAGAGCAGGGGTTAATAACCTAAAGCTTCATTACTAAAGCGCACGCGCACGGCATCGGCATCCTGGCGCTTCTTTTTTAAAACGCACGCGCACGGGCATCGGCATGCTCATGCTCATGATCCACTAGCGCGCGTGCACACGCTCCGGCCCCAACAAGAACTTGTTCAAAACGCAATTGTTCTGACATTTTCCTTCTTGAAAAGGCTTGGCTTGGCTTCAGTACCGTGGGCCCAAAAAAAATTTCGAGGGGGGGGGGGTATGGTACCGTGGGGGGGGGGGGGTGCCGACCAAAAAGTGAGGGGGGGGTCCAACCAATGGTAACGTGGGACCCCCCTGGGGGGGGTGCATTTTTTCAAAATTTTCTGTGGGGGGGGACCACCCCCCCCACCCCCCCATGATAATTTTTCGCTTAAATTTTGAAGGAAAAACGCTAAATTTTGCTGCAAAATCGTTGAAATTACAATGAAGATGGTCAAGTTATCATATATTCAGCTTATATTATGGACTTTATAGACAAAAAATCATGATTTTCGAAAAAAATTTTAGGGTGTGCAGAAAATTTTGGGGGGGGGGGGGTGTCCGCCAGACAAAATTTCATGGGGTGGGGGGGTGTCGGCCAAATTTTCGAGGGGGGGGGGGGTACGATGGGGGGGGGGGTGCCCGGTTTTAGGGGGGGGGGTGGCACGGTGCCCCCCCCACCCCCCCAACCGACGGTCAAGGGTGCTCTGGGGGGGGGGGTGTAACCCCCACCCCCCCCCCCCGCCCACGGTACTGCTTGGCTTCAGTACCGTGGGCCCAAAAAAATTTCGAGGGGGGGTATGGTACCGTGGGGGGGTGCCGACCAAAAAGTGAGGGGGGGGGTCCAACCTATGGTAACGTGGGACCCCCCCCCAGGGGGGTCCCATGGGGGGGGGTGCATTTTTTCAAAATTTTCTGTGGGGGGGTCCACCCCCCCCACCCCCCCATGATAATTTTTCGCTTAAATTTTGAAGGAAAAACGCTAAATTTTGCTGCAAAATCGTTGAAATTACAATGAAGATGGTCAAGTTATCATATACCGTATTACCCCCATTAAACCCCCCCCCCACCATTAATCCCCCCCCACCAATAAACCTGCACCCCCCGACCAGTTTCAGAATATTCCCCCCCCCCCACAAATAATCCCCCATGGGGGTTAATTGGAAACCTGTTTGAAACACATACCCAGCGAATTCAGTGGCTGAATGCAGTGACATTGGTGAAATTGTGCTACCAAAGGCCCCAAATGGATGAGTTAATGGTAATTTCATTACAAAAGGCTGTTACAAAAGGAAATCTCTGTGAAAAGTAGAAGTTTCTGCAACTTTCTTGCCTGCCATGCAAGGTATTTTTGCCATTTTTCAACAAAACCCCACCCCTAGAAATTTTTGTATAATAAACCCCCCCCACCAATAATCCCCCCCCCACCAATAAACCCCCACCCCTAAAAGTCGCTGACGTATTAATCCCCCATGGGGGTTTATTGGGGGTAATACGGTATTCAGCTTATATTATGGACTTTATAGACAAAAAATCATGATTTTCAAAAAAAATTTTAGGGTGTGCAGAAAATTTTGGGGGGGGGGTGTCCGCCAGACAAAATTTCATGGGGGGGTGGGGGTGTCGGCCAAATTTTCGAGGGGGGGGGGGTACGATGGGAAGGGTGCCCGGTTTTAGGGGGGGGGTGGCACGGTGCCCCCCCCCCCCCCCCCCACCCGACGGTCTCGGGTGCTCTGGGGGGGGTGTACCCCGCCCACGGTACTGCTTGGCTTAGGTTAGGATTAGGTTAGGATCAGATTAGGCTTGGGATTAGGCTTTAGGATTAAGATTTGAATCAGGTCTGTTTTAGCAATGTCCGACAACGAGCGTGTCGGTTTTTAGAAAAGAAGGGCAACCCATCGGCATGCTCATGCTCATGATCCACTAGCGCGCGTGCACACGCTCCGGCCCCAACAAGAACTTGTTCAAAACGCAATTGTTCTTGCATCTTCCTTCTTGAAAAGGCTTGGCTTAGGTTAGGATTAGGTCAGGATTATGTTTAGCTTGGAATTAGGCTTTAGGACTAGGTTTTGGTTTAGGCTAGCTAGTTTAGGCAACGTCTGCCAACATCAGTGGTTTGTTAATTGTTTTAGTACGACAGGGTTTAAAAAAACAAAAATCGTCATTTTTTAATATTTTTTTTTAAAATCAAAGTTGTGCCAAATCAATCAGGGAGTTCGAAGAACCACATATGATATGCAAGCGCCTCCCGAATGACTCCCGTATGGCGGAACTTTGCAGATTTTATTTTGGTGGCCTCAATAACCCCTTTTCCAAACCGTTACTATGCCTCTTCTTGTGTTTTGACCCCCAAACAGGGGTCGAGCCCGATTTTTGGCAAATCCGAGGGGGGGGGTCCGCCCAAATTTGGGGGGGGGTCGTCCCGGGTGGGGGGGTCGACTGGGGTGGGGGGGGGGCTCCCGAGCGAGACCGAAAATTCTAGGGGGGGGGGGGGGGTCCGAGCGAGACCGAAAATTCTAGGGGGGTCGGACCAAAATTTTTTCTTGACGATGACATTGTCTGGGCAAAAAATGGCTAGTAGGGGTCGATTTGGTGGGGGGGGGGGGGGGGGGTTCCCGAGCGAGACCGAAAATTCTAGGGGGGGGGTCGGACCAAAAGTTGTTGCCTACAAATGAGAGAAATATATAGATATACAAAAGAAAATGTCTCCATCGAAAGTCAAAATCAAAGGGGGGGGTGGTCAGACGGTCAGGATTTGGTAGGGGGGGGGGGTTTGGAAGGTCGAAATCTGGGAGGGGGGGGGGTCTGCCCCCCCCCCCAAATTCGAGAGGGGGGTATTTTGACCAAAATTTGAGGGGGGGGGGGTTTGCCCGGGGGGGGGGGGGGGGGTGTCGACATGGTTGGGGGGGGGGGTGTACCCCCCCACCCCCCCATCTCGACCCCTGCCCCCAAAACGTCACCAATTGTCCCCACCCAGCTAAGGCTAAAGTGTAGACAATTTCCGTACACCCGAATTTTTGTTCGTCACTCCTGATTTTTTGTGTATAAAGTCCATAATATAAGCTGAATACGTATTACCCCCCAATAAACCCCCATGGGGATTAATACGTGAGCGACTTTTAGGGGTGGGGGTTTAAGGTGGGGGGGATTATTGGTGGGGGGGGGTTTATTATACAAAAATTTCTAGGGGTGGGGTTTTGTTGAAAATGGCAAAAATACCTTGCATGGCAGGCAAGAAAGTTGCAGAAACTTCTACTTTTCACAGAGATTTCCTTCTGTAACAGCCTTTTGTAATGAAATTACCATTAACTCATCCATTTGGGCCTTTGGTAGCACAATTAACTAATGTCACTGCATTCAGCCACTGAATTCGCTGGGTATGTGTTTCAACAGGTTTCCAATTAACCCCCATGGGGGATTA
>JASANC010005297.1:0-29578 GCA_030248135.1 Theristus sp. LFF4_11
CACCAAAAGCGCGCCTGCATCCACGTAGCCAGCACACTGTCCAATCAGCTGATCGCCCTGCAATTTTACCTGAAGCCCAGATCTTGATCCTGCGACTCCTTCGAGGCCGAGTTCGTGCGCGAGCTCCTGTGGCGATTTCTCGGTCAAATATTTGTTCTCCTGGAACTCCGCCTTCAGTCAGCTCAACTGTTAGCTCGTGAACGCCGTCCTCGGCACTTCTCCCTCGGAGCCCACCGCCATTGGAGCAGCTGCCCCCGCCGATCGAGGACGCCGGCGACACCGAACGACTCGCCGCTCACTGCCAGCAGATCCTGCCGGACCACCGCCGCCGCCGCCGCCAGGCTCCTTGCGTTTCACTCTGCGACAGCGTGGACCTGAAGCAGGTTGGTGTGCTTGGTGAGTGACGCGTCGCGAGCGAGGCCCTTGAATGCGAGTGCGATGTTGGTAAGTTTTTTTTGCCGAACTTTGGACATATTTTTATTCTCCACACAGGGTTTTCTTCTTCTTTTTTTGTTGCATTCACAATAGGTATTATCTCACAGTGGTACGGTACTGATCGTTCACAAAATTTTACGTAGATGTGCTCAGTATTTTGTAGCGATTGTTTTGGTATTTTGAACGTTAGCATACCGGAGGTTAGTTTAACCATTAAACAAGGTTTAAACATACACACAGAGACCCATCACCGTTAATGAACTAACTATCACTTCACACACCACAATTCAACGGCAGTAAATTTGCCTGCATCACGTAATGTGTTTTTTAATTTGTTCTTTTTTCGGAAAGCATAACGAAATGTTCACAAAATTTATTCTTTTTTCAACTATGTCTAGAGTTTAGACTTATTTCATCATCATTCTTCAAATATTGCTTTCAAACCCCAATCAAATTATACAGTAGACATTTTGCTACACAACAAATTTTCTGTTTTTTTCTCTTTTGCAATAAACGCAAATAAATGCAATGATAGCCCGAAGCATGCCGCGGCAATACATGTTCATTAATCAGTGGACACAATCTCGTCAAGGTAAAAAACGAACCTTGTAACTTAGACGGTTACATGCATGTTTGCACGTTTTAAACATACATGCAGGGTCGAGCAAAAAATGAGGTGAACATGCGAGTTGCTTTTTATGTTACGGTTGGAAAAACAAGACAACGTTATTTGTGTTTTTCTTGGGTATCAATAGTAAGTTTGGAACTATTTACATTTTTGTTGCCCCAGTTCCTCACTCAGTTCATAATAATTATGGTTTCCTTACTTATAATATGCGTACTCCGTCCACTCCTGTATTAAGCGTTGAAGTTACATGACACAGTAGACATGCAGCACACACATAACCATAAAACATGTTGTAGTGAACTGTAAGTTTTTACAGCAAGCAGAAAATCATATTTCTTGAAGAACTGTTTGCACGTTGCTTTGTAAATAGCCATGCCATAACATAATCAGTCGAATCAATCTGTGAAAAGTGCTAAAACACTTGCTATACAAGCGTCTTTTCACGCCATTCTATTTTACAATAAACATGCAATTTACGTGGAAATTGTGCGAAAAAATGTACACATAACATCTTTTGCAATGTTATCATTTCGACGTGTTGTTAAACGTTTTACTGCTCAGAAAAAAGACCATGCGTTCAGAACTATTTCAACCAAACATATCAACCACAACGTACTTTCTTCTGTTTGTTACATAAGGCAAACACCATCTTTTTGCCTTTTCGCGCCGCCTTGTAGTCGGTACTACCCTGAAAAATTGCCGAAAATTTCTCGTTTGATTTTCGATGATAGTGAAACGTGTTCATCGTTCACAGCACCTAACATTATGAAGAAAAAAGTTATTTTACATCTGATCTAATCAATCAAGCTTCTGGTATTTTTTTACAATGTCGCCAGTCGCGAAACTAACGCCCAAAATTCAGAATTAAATACCGTTAAACGCGCACAGATGCTAATAACGTTTCGTTTACCAGTTTATACACCATAAAAAAAGTAATGTAAAAATGTGTGCCAAATGATTCTATCAGTTGTGCGCATCTCAATACTTGACACCCGAACCTCCACACAGTCGTCTTTTATATCATTTCAAGTGCCCGCTTTCTTAAAAATGTTTGCTTGTTTCATACTTTTTTTACGCGTGGTGGTGGTGATGGTTTGCAGTTTAACTTTTCTGCAGCAAAATGAAGAGAATTTTCACCGTGTTAACGTGCGTGTTGTAAAGATAGCAATCAGTCTATACCAGCGTGATGATTACCTTGTCGTTTTATTTTCATTGCATTTCGAGTAATTTTTTCACGAATACCGTAACAGTTTGTTTGCGACTATTTTGGTTTCACCATTCCATGTCATTTTCTCTTGAAATGACATTGAACTATTTTTACCGTACGGCTCAAGATTGCGCTGTAATTTGAGAAGCCCCTTAGAAATTACAAGATATGCCAGTGGGGTTTATGTAAATTGAAAGAGCTTCACGTATCATTTGCGTTTCTTTCGAGCTAACGTGAAAACGCAATTATCAGAAAAACAACAACAAAGCCTTGCGATTTTTGGTCAATTCAGTGCAACTACTTTGCTAGTAACGGTGTGGATTTGGAATAAATTGATATCGGCAGAGCATATTAAAAATACAATCCATATCTTAAACACGCACATGGAATACTTTGGGAATCTCGTTTCTATTATTTCGCTTGAATTATTCAATTAAAATTCGGCAATCTTTGATTTCAACCGGTGCACACACATATGCACAGCGCAATCCGGCTTTCAACGGTCAATTTAATTTCACGTATCGGTAATTTCCGCTTAAGCCGCTAAAATGGCCCACTTAAAGTTAAATAATTCGGTTCCTATACGAGTAAAAACAAAAATAAAATTGCGGCGGTACCGCAATTCTTAAATGGGATAAGCTCACTTAATTAGCTGAATGTATGTATTGCGGAAACCCCGGTGAAATGGCCAAGATAATGCTGAATTTTGTGTGCGATAGTGGCTTTTCTGTTCATTTTGTTTACGTGATTGGAGAGAGAGAAAGAAAGGCAGAAAACCCAGCGTTAACGAGTGCGCAGGAAAACGAAATTTCTGGACAATTTCACAATGCCTGGTCGTTTGCTTGTTTTCGGGGGGGGGGGGTAAATTCGTTCAGAAAATTCTCAATTACATAATATCGTCGAAGACAGAAACATATACATTGTATACAATCCAAGTCGAATTGCAATATATTGCGGTGTGTATGTACCAACGAGGCGCAAGGCTTGTATGAAATGAATCACGTGATCATTGCTCATGAAATAATCATCAAAAAACACCACAAAAGAGGCTTCGCGACGCCGACGCCGAATAAGGGAGAAGATTGGGTAATTGATATTAATTTTAGGAGCGCAGACTCAAATGAACAAACCGCCATTATTGTTGATCGACGCACGAACTACATACATGTACATGATGTCTGTGTCGTCGTCTCTGGCGTTGTTGTTTGTGTTATCCCCTTTTCCTTGTTTCATTCCCGGATGTTTCGGATGTCGAGCAAAAGATATGTGGACAAATGGATGATAACGGAAATGATTTGAACCGGAGCTGAAGGAGAGAACGATATTGCTACAATATTGTCGCCTTTTTTTGTTAGCACGTCTCTCACGAAATGTGAAAATTGCCTTACACCAGCACTTTTTTGGTTGAATTTGCAAGATTGTTGGGTGAACAAGAAGGATTATGAGGAAGGGAAAGCTTCGAAGTGAAACAAAAGTTTGGAAATTTCTGTAATGAATGAGCATTTCCTTGTCATATACTGTGATCGGCTATGATTATGCTTTATGATACATATTTTAGTATTTCAACTTTTTTTCGTCCTAACGACTTTGTATCACGGAACTGCGTGTTGGCCGGCTTTTCAACGTAGATAATAAATTCAAAATTTTTTAACGTTTCTTCATGTTCCTCGTCACAGCGATACAATAGAGTTTGCGGAAATAATTTTGCTCCGCTGCTTTGTTTAAATCAACAAAATAATAACCGATTATATGACTGAAAGCCATCAATCGTGTTAATTTTCACGCGCGTAATCGAGGCGCAATTTTGACATAACACGGCACCACGTCTTGTTACATTTTCAAGAGGGCTCTTCAAAGGAGGTGAAGCCACTTGAAATTGATTATATATACGATCTTCCTTCCGTCCTTCGCTTTGAGTGTGTTTACAAACACTGATAACGCAAGCCAATTTGAATAGAAATGGCCTCATGATCATTGCGAAGCAAATGACATGATTTTAAGCTTCGTTCGAAGCACGTCTCATCAAACCCTTCTAACAAGCTAGATAGTTTAATATGGCCTTAAATGATGATTGAGAATGCTTATTTGACCGTGTGTGCACAATTGAAAGGTACACTGTAACAGCCTGCGTTTCGGAACCTGTCACAGCGTCAAATTGCTCTCTCTTCTTTTCCTGATCGCTGCACTTTATTAGTGGATCGTTAAAAACACCGGACTGACAGCGGGACAACTGAGAATGTTGTTATTAGATATTCAAGCTTGATGCACGTTTATATCGCGAAACAGTTTACGGTATTCAGCTTTCAAGTCGAGAATCTCCTCACAGAAGACTTTCAATCGCTTACAGTAAACCTCTGAAAGTCATTTATAAATTGAACAATTATTGCACAAGTCTAACCGCATACACACACATTGTTGTACCTTTTAGTTAAAAACTTAAAGAATTATGTCTTTGTCCACTATTACCATTCACGTTCACCAACCGAAGTGACACTTTTCTGCGCAACATTCTGACAAATTAAAAAAAACCGAACCACGTCAAAACATTCCGTCACAGGAGAAGAAGAGCGCCCACACACACACACACACACACACGAGGCGAAAGAACAACAGAATTATGGTGGCTTAATAAGCGCGCTCGATGATTAGTGGGTGTTTCTGTCAGAGTCGTCCGGGGGGTTAGACAGACGTCCAAGAAGAATATTCTGGTGTCATCGGATGTTTTAACGGCTTATTTTCCAAAAGTCCGACCATACTTAACTACGGTATGACCAAGATATGTGCACATACGCAGCATGCGGCTGCAAAAAAATCGCCCGAAATGTCTCTGTAGATAACAAGACGCCCCTCTGCGTTTTTTTTCATTCTCGCGTGCTCGACAACTAAGTCATTATTTGTCAAGTAGCCGTCAATTGTCGACTACAGAGAAGCAGGAGCTTCGAAAAGCTGTAGCTGGTAATTCTACGCTGCGGAACAAACAAGGCATATCTGTGGATAGGAGCACCAGCCAACGTTTTTTAGATTGTTTTTTGAAACCGTAAAAAAACCGAACCCATGACAGCCAACCGCTGAACAATAATTTGCTCGTCTTTTGCACTTTTTCCTCCACTCCCTAAATACATTCGGGGTAATTTTATCCGCATTAGGTGGACGTGTTTATTTATTATTATTATTGTGTGTTGCATCTGTTTCCATCCAGTTTAGTAAAGTATAGTCACCGTTAACGGTGCGCCGCTGTTGGTTAGCGCGTGGCGAAAAACCGCACAACAACACACGTTATAGCGCTTGCAATCATATCGGCGGCGATTTGTTTCGCGATTATTATCTTCACACATCGTCCTCTCATTATGTGATTTAGCAACAAACAACGGCAACAATGAGCAGACGTGCGAGAAAAAAACACAACAGCCAATCAACAAACGCACGTCACTTCTGCTGTCAACCTTTTTATTTGATTGAAAACTGGGTGGGACGAAGGGTGGGGTGGGGCGGCCGCCGGGGTGTGGACGACGGCGGAGATTGATCGAATTATGTATTTAGGCGAACCAAAGTATAAATGTCACTTTCGGTTAGCCAGGAATAACTAGGTTTGTGTACCCGCCGTGATACGGATGTCAAAATGCAATATTAAAACTATAAAGCATCTATAGCAAAGTTGAAACTGTTTATAGGAACCTTAAGCGCATGTCAGCTGTTCCACCATCCACCTAACCGGTAATATATCGGCTAATTGTTCCAATACCAACAACGCTACTGAGCACACGTTAGCCTGATTAGTTCGTTGCACTTTTTTCTCATCGTATTCAGCTACGACCGGAAAACGATATGAAGACGAAACACAGTGCGAAACAGACTGACGGGCGGCGAAAAGAAATAGTGCGCGTGACTGCTCTATCGAGCGAAGCTATACAAACTGAAGCGAGGCTATCACTCTTGTTTCGGCTTCATACTCACACCCCGAACATATGAGCTCGACCGGTTTAACGGCGCGCCCCCACTGTGACACCTCGATAACAGCTCTTTTTCCCGTCTCTGCCGTTTGTTTTCCCGCCCCGACACAGCAACACGTCAGCTGCACAATCAGTGTCGAAAACATTTACATTACAATTTGTAGAAGGTAATAACTTCATCGTCGGTGTGAGGGCCGACGCGACCGATATTCTGTTGATGATGGCGCATATCAACAATCGTTGAAAACGCCGTCGTGTCGTTTTCAGCGCGAAATACAGACGCCGTTGATTGATTGACGGCAACTGTTTCGCTGCTTGTGTTGCACCCCTCTACAGTCATTAGCTGCTCGCACGGTTTTCTCACATGTCCTCTTTCTCTCTCTGTCTCGCTCTGCACCGGTTTAGATAGAAACGAGTGTACAGTAGGACACACAAACACACACACTTCGACTTTTTCCACCGATACACATTTGTGATTCAACATAATCGTCGTGAAAAAACACACACACACCATTCATAAAACAAGCTATTAAAAATCTAGAGAAGCTCAAAACAGGAGTGCAAAAAAGCTGGAAGAATGGTGATGATGATCACCCAAATGTGTGGTATGTAGCATAACGACATCATTTCTGGGGAGCAATAGAAACCGGAAAGGCTCTCCAAAATACTGGTTGAAGATGAAAATGACTCTCACTAAAACACAAATGGGGCCAGGTTGAAATCACACGACTTTGCCGTGTGCGCCAGATTTATGGGGCAGCTGGTCGGTTGGTGCGAATCTACACGCCGAAACAACAGAGAAATAACCGAATTGGCCGGCCAGACAAAGTGGCTCCATTATTTCGCTATTGACAGCCGTGAAAATATTTACACTTCCCCATTCCAAATATTGGCATATATATTACCCGTTTGAAAATGACTTTACTACGGCTGATCATAAGTACATTATGCTGTGTGTTTAACGGTTGTATGTTATGTTGTATCGTATGTAAACGGATAGCCCCAGAGAAGAGCCAAGGCCGCGACACGGAGTCTACCAGTGAAAAGCATTTATCACAATGTTGAAAATACCGACCGACCTTAGCGATCCACCGCACCGACTGGCTGGTATATTGAAAGATCACCACTATTCAACACTGCAAGCATACACAGTGATCCTATATACATGTACAGTAATGGTGATCTCTCCTATTGGAAACCCGCACATATGGCAATATATTCATCTTTTGAAAACGACCATTTTCACAGATCAGCAAAGTGGATATACACTCACGCACACACGCGACACACAATGACGCTTTACGAGCAGTTAATGAGCAGCCAACAACTATCTCTGAAAATAACGTTCTAAGTGGCAGGTTCTCAGAAGCTCGTCGCGGAGAACAGTTTCTACTTGTATTTATGTACTTTAATTGCGCCGCAAGGCGTTCAGATGCACTTACATGTAACGTGATATATGGGCAGCGTTTGATTTACAGATACATACATACATGTATTACTGTATCTGCGAATTTTCAGGCGGCAATAAAAACTTTTCTTCTATATACATGTGTGTGACCTTTCTTCTCTATCCACAGAGAGATTATAATCATGTTCGAATGATATTTTTATACGGACCGCCATTAAATTATGCCATTCAATTAGTCACGGGCGGAGGCATATGGCGAGCACACCGGTGGGAGCGTGCTGAACTTTTACGGTCCCTTTTTTACGAGCCGATAGTTTGTGTTTTTCTTACGCTGATAGATAATTCATGTGATTAGGTAACTTGAAGACCTCATAAGAAGACGGGAGGTACATGCGCCTTATTTATGTACCTGTGATTATAAATCTGCCTATCCACATTTACCATCCCATGGTCACAAAAACTTGAAATACCACTGTGAGAACCACCAGACCCGGCTCGACGATTAACTGTAACTTGATTTTGTTTGACAGAAGTTTGAGTGATCTATTAGCGCTTGGCGTTGGCGCCACATAAAGTTCTGAAACGTTTGACTTTTTATTACACGGTTCTCACACATGCGACGAAGACAACGCTGAAAATTAAAACATGTGCACTAACCCAATGATTCACGCATGTTGTTTCGAAAACTATGGGGCGCTACACGTCATGTACAGACAGACATCTGTAGAACGTGAAAACCAACAGAGAGACCGTATCATGTAAGTATCCCATAATACAGCTGTCACAATGCCGCAAAACATCTCGATTTAAAATTATATATACCCATATTCTCTTTGTAATTCAGCGAAAACGCGAATAATTGTCTTTATGCGGAATAGATAGATAGATACATACATGTGAATTGCTCACACTCGCACACACAGCAGCGAAACAAAACTGTCCAAACAAATTTACCGTACATTTCAACCGAAAACTCTTTCAACAACACATAACAACTAACATCATATGTGTACATGAAGCGGCGACGACTTTAAAATGTACGTTCACGGTAAATATAACATTATAAATTTTCATGTAAAACATGACAACTTTACAAGTGCACACAGCACGTAGTTGCAGACATGTGAAGTCACGCTATATGCACATTAACGAAATATAATGGTTAATAAATAGCAGCCATGTACCCTGTACACTCGACTGCTTTGAGTGCCATAGTATCACATTTCGATACAAAAATCAGATTAAAATCTTTCTTTATGTATCTATCTTTTCATGAAAAGTCCAATTACATCGGGTAAAACAGACGTTTTGCGAGCGACTGGTGCATGTTATTTGTTTTTGTACAGCGAGTTATTTTTGAAATAATATTCATTATATGGATTGCCGTATGCGTTTTGGACGACTTTATATTTTAGTGCATTTATTAATTCCAAACGACTGGCGCGTTTTGTACGTGCCGATTTAGCAACTTAAAGTATGCACAGAGTTGTTATTCGCATGGTATTGTGCACTAACTTTTGATATACATCTTTTCCGAATTGAGTTTTATAAAGTGCAGTCTTCCATGGCGTTACAGTAAGACAGATTGTTTTAATTAAACGCCGTCTTGGAAGTTTTAAAGTGAAGAAAGAAACATAAACACGGGCTGCACATTACGGTGGGAAACAAGAACACAGAAGAGAGTGGATTGGCGCATCAACATGGCAGGAAGAACGTTGCACAATTTTGACATTTAACGACACTTTTGATGCTTAATTATACTAAAGTAGTGCTGGTATACAGTCCGGTTGCAACTACAAAACGGCGCAATTACCCCGTTAAAAAGACAACAACACGCAATTGACTTGTCCGCGATAAACGCGTTAACTGGGCCATTTTTTTCGGTGTGCGAGCGGAACGTGGGAAGGAAGCAGCAAAACTTCATTGATGAACTAACAGAGAAAGAAAGTTATACGGTGGTGAAAAGCACAAAGTTGAACTTCTGTGAGTTAAAGGACAAGTACGAGAATTTTTTTTCTTAAAATTGCATCTTCAAACGCTTTTTCAAATTTTATACGATCACTCAACTCAATGGCACACAACACAGACCACATGGTCAACTGGAAATCAACGGCACAACAGATACCACAAGTATTTGAATCACCACAGCTATTCAAAACCTGATGATCATAATCACCTCAGTTATTCAAGACGACACTCAATTTCACACCACAAAATCGCAAATGCAACATTGAGAAAAAAGAACAGTAAACTGAAAACAAGCAAAGCATCCTAACACACATTACCTGAACTCGGTCGATCCGAATAGCGTGTACAGTAGACCCAGGCCGGCCACAGCGGTTGCGACGGCGGGAACAGGCTGCTGCCGGCGTCGCCCGCGTTCGGAGCACCGGGCGAGGAGAGGCCGCCCGGGGCCGGTGTTGTGCCCGGGGACAGCAGTCGAGTTGTAGTGTCCTTAGTGTTGTTAGCGCCGAAGGTGCCGTTGTTCGGTGAGCACGGATGAGAGGAACGCAACGACTGTGGACTCAGCACTTTGCCGCTGTCGACGGACGACGGCGAATTGCCGGTCGAAGAGAGTTTCGTCGGGGATCGCTCGTTGTCGGCGCTCTGGAACTCGAGTGAACTACATGAGTTTGAGGTTTGAGTGTTGGGGTCTCCGAACTATTTTTACATGCTGTTCATGCAGTTTTATTGGAGTTTCCTGCGTTTTCGAGAAATAAAATCGATGGATGGATGATCTCAGAATATGAACGTGTTCATGTATTATTTCGTTTATTTTGGTCTCGAATTATTTTCATACATGACGCGGAAATTCAAAGATTCGTAAAGTTATCCAAAAAAGTACACGGTCGATGTTGAAAGAAACACATGTTTATAGCCGCAAATAGGCTGCTGGATTTCAATCAAAACCGATACATTCATTGATCTCCCTATCACTGTAATTCAAGCTGCACTCTGCGCAAAATTGACAGGTTTCAACGAAAAAAACATACTTTTTTATTGAAACTCACCAGTTTCCGTCCGAACGTCGGACTGAGTATCTGCGCGATCGAGAACTTCAGTGAGCCGGTGCTGCTGTTGTTGCTCGTCAACGGCGACGTCGGCGGACTGGCGGTGCCGTGCGCTGAATCGCCACTGAACGAACTGGTCGAGCGTTCTCCGTCCGAGCCGAAACTCGTGTCCATGGTGCTGCTCAGGTTTGTACTGTTCTTAGCCGCGTGATATATAATCTTTGCCACGTTGAAAGTTTATTATTACCACGTTTGAGATTCCTAAAACAGAAGTTTGATTACAATATACCTAGTACTTGGCCACGTGATATAATTATAATCCCTGCCATCTTGAAATTTGTTTATTAGCGTGAGATTCCTAAAACAGAAGTTTTAATTGTAATACAGTTCAGTTACACGGGCACTCTTCGGCAATCAAGTGATTATATTTGCACTGCTCTCTGGAGAACAGAGAAAAACCACCAAGTGACCATATTGATTTCAAGAAAGAGGCGCTCGACAAACAAGCGTGTTAAAAACGAGTAGTAACCTTGTCAAGAAAACCGACACACACACACACACCGTACGCTGCGGCCAATCAGCGGGCGACTCCGCCTAGTTTCTAATACTATCGCCACCTTATTATGGTGTTTACTCGCTCGAGGCGTCAATGCGTTTCACGCATGTACGTTTTTATTTTACAATGTCGTTCTTTACAGGGTGGTCGTAAAGATCGACACCAGCTCACGTTTTCTCTAGTTAAAATCACAACGTGTGTTTTCATGGGTAAAATATATTGTATGCGGCGGAGAGTATTACGTTTCCTTTGGGGCTGAACTTAACTTACAACATCATTATCTGGTGTTAACACGCGAAACCAAAATACGTACTCTAACAGCCATCCACCCTGTATTTCATTGTGTTGTCGTTGTTGATGATCAACATCAAAATAATCGAGACATATACGAAGTTTTACCGTTCTTTCTGTTCAATCGAGAGAATGTAAATGAATTCAAACAAACATATTGCACGCATGCGTACATGTAACATGTCAATATCGTGGCGTGAAACTCCATGTGCACTAACATGCCAAATAACACAATAAAACCCGACTGTGTAACAGTAACACCATAATCAAATGTGGCTTCCGTTCGCACGTATACAACGTTTCACAATCGTTGTTGTGTTTACGTGTACAGTGTAGCACGAATGTAATTGGCGAAACAAACTTGTTAACGATCGGCCAAGTTTGATATGGCCCGTTCATTATTGGTATGGCTACGAGCATGTTGAACAATTGGTGGAAAACAATTCAATTCACACGCCTGCCTATTAATCTGTCTCACTTGAAAACTGTGATTGCATTTGACTGTGTTCACAACTTGGCGAATGATTCAAAATTAAAAAAACTCAAAAGTGTCACTGCTAGTTTTTCGTGTGAGAACTGTTGGTTCCGTGTTCAGTGTTTCGGTATGCCATGGATTCCAATTATTCTAATCTTTTCGCCGACCGAACTGATCTCGCGTAGACCTAGTTTTTGCAATACTAGTCCAATTGATTACGTACCGTATAGGTGCCAGTTTAGGTTATTGAAAACGTTTCGCGGAAACACACGAAACGAAAGATAAACATTAGTAGATGGTATAATGGGTAGACGTCACAATAATGTTAATAGGACAGGTTGTGACTAAACAATTTTCAGATAAAGTGCTCCAGTTACAGATGTAGATATGGTAGTTACGGTGTTTTTGTCGGTAACTGTTTTTCTGATTGTATTCTAAACTAATTTAAATTTATTCGTTACCCTGATATGTAAAACATAATTGATTATGGTAAAATGTGTTTGTTGTGGTTGCAATTGCGCAGATTGTACACTTTTGTATTTTGTGTTTTCTTAATTTTATATGCCGCCGGTTGGTTGACCTGAATTAAAAGATTTCATCGCAGTCGGTCGCCTCCGGAATACTTTATGATGCAGTTTAATTCAAACTTACGGTGCTTAACCAATTGAATTAAACTTAAAAAAACCATAAACATGATAAAGATCACATCAAATCGCTAGAATTCTTATAAAAATCAGTGTCAGTGGGGAACGCTAGTGGATGGTAGAGCATTTGCATGAATCGTTGCGATTGAATACTTCTTTCTTTTTCAATGCGAAAACATGCGATCGTACTTGTAGTCGCATCGGTCTCAGCCTTTTTGCACTCACCATCACGACCCTGCAACCGATACAAATTACAACAACAACAACATTGCAGTCGTTACATCTGTGAAGACGTGACAACAAAAGCAGCGGAAGCTGAAGCACTCATTCAACAATAAATTCGGTGTTTTCTACACTGTATCGTGCAACAAAATAACATTGTGTCATGGAATGCTTGCGTTAGCGTTACAAGCCACAGTGAACAGGCAAAAACACCTTACATTTCGTGAAATCATTGCCTAGGAAACATGTTTACTGTGATTCTTTATCTGGCAATATATATACATTGTAGCGCGGCACGCGACTAACATCGCTATTTGGCAGACGAAAGTCGAAACGGCTCGAACGCCTTTGGATAATAGCGCACCGACGAGCCCCAACTGAACACGGTTGGCTGTTTCAATACCACATGTTCGGCGTTAACACGGACGTTTGGTGATCGCACCGTTGAGACACCCGTTCGAGCTCTGCTTCTGTCTGTCGCAGCACCAGTCAATCTCGCGGTGTCCTGAACGTCTCCGAGTTCTCCCAACAAATCGTCGAACTCTTCGGGTTCCGGTGTTTTCGGTTTTGTGACCATTTGCACCGATTTCGTGTCGCAATTAATCGTCTCTTGAACGCTGACGTGGTTCTGCGGCGAGAAGTCGCACTGTACACCGAAATGTCGCTGTCGCACAAGACGAACTTGCTCAACGGTGATTTGCCGTTTTTGTCGTCGATTCAGTAAGTAGAGTTTTAAGCCGGCCTCACGACGACAGGTCTCTTGCACCTAATGTAATGTAAACGTAAACGACAATTTTTACTGTCTTTGACCGCAACTAAGAAAGTACATAACAAACTTAAAAGTGACGAGGGTACACAGAATGTGCATGTAGCTCAAAGACAGTTTTCTGTATTATCGTTTCAGGAAGATCGGAGGCACAAGTTTTACGCTTTGAGAAAAACCACACAACCTAACCAAACCCGTAAAACGTCAGCACACTGCGAAGGGTCTACCATAACCTAATTTTGAATTCCGTGAAACATTCTCCTATCCGCCGTGTGCAAACGCATTGAGTACCGGAGCCAAAATAAAAGATAATACCTCCTTCAGCGCTTCATTTAACTTGCACTGCATCTCCAGTTGTTCCTGCGTCGATCTGGTATTTATCCTGGCCATATCGACATCGGACAAAATATTGCGAGTCGCGCGTGCCAGGTTCAATGCCATTTTTGCGGCCATTCGGTCGCGCTTGGCAAGCGCCAGCGTCCACATTGAACACAGCAGCCACCAGGCGACGAGCATTACGACAATATTTGCGGCTACACTGGCACTCGATTTGATAGTCACCGTGAAGTCACCTGAGTTTTGCGTCAGTGTTATTTGGATGTAATGGATGTCGGAAACTCAACAAAATTTCTTAACCAGAGAAAACCAGATCCCAGAGCACTCACCGAATCCGATGGTGCCAAAGCTGGTCATGACAAAATAGAGCGAATCAAAATACGACCATTGTTGAAGATAAATGAACAGTAGCGGTGTGGTCGAAAGCCAGACGACCAACATCACGCCCGGCAAGTATAGTGGAACGTCAGCGATGGAGCCGGAATGCATCAGCACGTCAACATTGGCGCCGAAGCAGCGTTTCTTCATCGACTGCCAGTGCATGAAAAGTCGCCAGAGAATTCGACAAAACCATCGGCTGTGGGCGACTAATATGAAAATGAACAACGGAATTCCGACGAGAGCGTAGAGAACGGTGTAAACTTTGCTGAATACAGTTCGAGGCAGCAGGTCCCGACCGTAGCCCAACGTAGTGTACAACGTGAAACAGTAGAATATTGCGTTGCGGATGCTGTAAATGGAAGGAGAACAGCGAACAAACCAAACGTGCGAAAAAGGTTTCTTTACCTCTAAGAAAGTGTTAGTAAGAATAAAGTATAAATAAACAGTAGGAATAAAGAAAACAACAAAAACAAACAATTTTCTTTACCTCAGCTCAATTTTCTTGCCTCGAATGTCGTACACACAAATGGCGATCGGTCCTCGACAAGGAGGCGCCTTGACCCCGGCCTGCCCGCTGAAGACGCCCGTCAGCTTGGCGCTGATCAATGATGCGGCCAATGTTTCGGCCATTTTCTTGTGACCCAGCTTGCAGTCACGTGACGCGGCACTCTGCCGACTTTCCAACTCAGCTATCGGAGTGTCTGCAGCAACGTTCGCTTTCTTTGCTTGCTCGAGCTCAAAATGTTGCGACCATGCATTCGCAAACGTGCTGTTGTCGTTGTTCGGCGAAGACTTCTTAGCACCGCTTTCTGTTGATTGTCCCGGTTTTTCGGCGACACTTACGGAATTGTTGGTCAAACTGTTTTGACCAACTCTTTTCGACGGTAGTTCAGAGCTGGAGATTTCGCCAATCCAATAGAAATACAGTAGACCGCCGATAACTGGGTACCCGAATAGAATAAGCAGCAGGAATGGCAGACTATGCTTTGCAATGAAGTCGAATTTTGATCTCCAGTACGACGGAAGAATCATGTTTCTTTCGACGGCTGCAATTGTGGCGAGACGAGAAATCGATGATTTGCGCCCATGTTACACTCGCATTGGCAATGAACATCATATCTCTCATAGTCCGCTCATTTTCGTTGTTTTTTGAATTATTTGTTGCACTGGACGCAGCAACCGGTCTGAAACTTTTTTTATTGATGGCAACGGTTTTTGATACAATTAATCATCTTGCATATTGCAATAATAATCGCTCTGTCCACAAAACTGCATACATTCATGCTTAGACCTGCCGTGCTGCCACTTGCGCACGTGCACAGGCAAAGTGAGTGACATCATTACTAAAAATGCGCTTCTCCAATCAGACCTCTGCCGCGTGTGGTGGTGTACCAGTCGTTCATGAGTGTACCATTTTGAGTGAAAAATTTCTGTGCGCTGCATCGATGACATGCTTCAATGTTAAAAAAACATTGCAAATACACATGGCATGATTGTCTGCTAAAACATATAGGCAGGTAACGTAAATCGGTTGATACAGCGCCGTTATCAGGTGCAGCACATACCGGCCAACCCGTCATTGATCACAGCGACACGACCTCAGTAGCCGAAAAAAGTACGGCACAAGCACACACGTCAGTTGACGGGCGATATGGCAACGCGAAAAAAACATGCCCGCCGAAAAGCAATAATCTTGCTCCGCAACAAACAGCAAATCAGTCATATTATAGCCGGTCAGAGCCGCATGCATACGCATACCGGGCCGACGTGACAGACTGACAATAGATACATAAAGCATAGAATTTGCGGCGCACTCTGTGCTTAATTCAGCGGAACATTGCTGCGGAACATATACAGAAGTGGTGCCATGCGATGCGACGGCACATAATCGAAATATCTGTCAAGTCAAACTATCCAATCCGACTAATGCAAATTCATACACAGTTCGACAGAGTTTCGGTATTCCAGTGCATACTGCCAAAATAATTTTCTATTATCATTTTCAACAAGGCGGACGTGCTAAATGACACTGCACAATGATTTTAGTGCATCTGCCAGTCGGAACCAATCAGCTGTCAGAAGTCAGCGAAATTCCTTGTGCAATTGACAGAAATCAACATTGACTTTGTGAGTCTGTAAAGTCGCAACTTTATATAAATCGTAGCTAGCGTTGTACGTTGGGAATTGAATCGTCCGTAAGTTTTTTCGATTGAATGTAACAAAGCTGTATTACAAACAGTGGTAGCTCGAATTTGCTGAAGACCGGCAACGACGAAGAGGGTTCGAAAACAATTTCAGTCGGCAATAAAATTAATCAAACGCAAATGCGCTTGGCGCACAGAATGAGTGACAAACGCGCCTCAGCTGGTGCAACGTGCCTGCGAAGTGAAAAACTCGTTTTAAAAGTTATTCATTGTTTATGACCGTTATAAAACATGACAAAAACTCATCCATTATCCAATTTGATTGGGATATCCATCAAATTCCATTCGGAACTATCAGCCAGCGGAATATAAAAACTAATGCAACACTTTGGACGCCTGGAGGGTCCGTCCCGTCCAGTTCATGAATGGCATGGGGCTCAGTTCAGTTCCTGCAAACTGCAACCTGCGTTGCACGGTATTCTTCGGATCAAGCAGCATAGTAGTGTTTGCGACACCCAAATGCGGATAACAAAAACATGACAACCTTTGAATTTGAAACAAACCAGCAGATGCTAAAGCAAACAAACGAAAACGCGAAGGCAACGCGGGTATTTGGATAGCGCAGCAAGCAACAGCAAAAGCAAGCAAGAATATCCACAACCAACGATTGTCATTTACTTTTTAATCAAATCAAATCATATCAATCAACACATATTCATCGATGTTATATAAAAATCAAAACTAAAATTCAACAAGCCGCACAAATCACAACAAGAACATACAAATGAACCATGAACAATACAAATTGGTGTACTCACTTTGAATTTGGAAACATTGCGAAATTGTGAAATCAAAGTTAATAAATACAAAGCAGCACTTGGAATGAAACAGAACAGCTGATCGCAAGAAAATGCTTTTTTTCCAAATAAAGCGCTAAAGGCTAAAACTATCCAAACAACCTCAGCGAAACAAACGTACAAACAGCTTATTGATGGCAAAATGCAAAAGCCGAACAGTGTTCCGAATAAAAGGCTACCGTCATGACAAAAAAATTTAACAAACAAAAAATAATTTAAAAATCCCTCAAATCACCACCAAAACAACTTTAACCATCAAAGTTGATCCGCATTCTTTTCATCCGTAAACGCTCTGAATGCCAAAAACGGCGCCGTGGTCACATTGAGCAGTACAGGGGTGTCGCGGGCAGGAACGAGCCACACATGCCCCCTGGAGAGTGTGGTCGAGTCATTGTGGTCGTCCACTTTCGCAACACCCTGTATCACGAGTAAGATGCTGCAGGTGGCCAGTGGAAGCAGAGGGTGTGGTGAACCGGTGGTTGGGAGCTGGAACGAAAAAAATTGGCGAGTTGTTTGGAATTGGAATTGGCGATTTGAAAAGTAAATTTCTTAGATATCGATACTGCATTTGTAGTCGATTGGTTAGATTTCAACTGTGTTCGTGCACCGTAGTGGTTAACCGCAATGAAACACAACTTGCGGCAATAAGCACTGTGGTACACCGCACCAATGAAGCGCATGAAACAGACAGGTAAGTCTGTCGAGTTTCTCTCGACATCAACAACATGGAAAAAAAACCAACCGATTTCCAACCAAAAAAACCGAGTCAAAAACCTGAATTCGGTGCACCGCAAACTCGGGCACCGGCGGGTCGTAGACCGTGACGCGCGGGTCGGCCGGGTGAACGGACGGGGCAAATTTGTTCCCGTCCGACGGAGACATACGGTAAGTCAACGAGTCGCACAGCGTGCGAACGTCCTTGAACTTCGGTGTGAGACCGGCGCGAATGGTGTTGTCCGAGCAGGCCATGCATTCGATGCAGTCTGGCAAAAAAACGAAAAAAGTAAAGTTTGTTTGTTAAAAGAGACCGGTCGTCACTTTTTGCTCGCAGAATACAGAGCATGCGAAATTTTGAACAACATGCAGAAGAACGAATGTATCGGGTTTGATTGTGAAATCAACACCACCTCGATTTTGACTAAAAATTCTTTTGCGGCTTCCATTTCGTTCTCTCTGCTTTCGAGAGCTCTCTATGCTTTGGAAAAAAGTGACAGGCATGAACAAACACACTGGAAATCAGGATTCGTTATGGCCAAAACAAGAGTGCAACCACACCCTGCAAAAGACGAAATGTTTACTCGACTATTGTACATCACAAGTTTGAAAATCGACTACGGTTGACTGCGTCTCTGTGGACAAACCACTGTTTCCTCTCACAACCAAAACGCTGAAAATTCATCAACCAACAATCTCTTTCCACTCAACTTCTACCAAAAACACAAACTGACCTCCGAACAAATACGCGTGCGGCTCATTCGGGCCCAGGAAGCAGGCCTCGCCCGGCTGCAGGATGAAATGGTTTAAGAAAAACGGCGCGAAACAGCCGATGTCGCCGGGACAGTGGTAATTCAGACGGATGATCAGTTCGCCGAGCACGAATTTCGCGTCCGTTTCAGTCAGTTGATGACGTTCTTGGTCGGATTTCACTGAATTGATGAACGAACAATCGCATTTTTTTTGTGTGGTAGAGAGTGAGAAATTGGTGAAACAGTGTATTGTGGATTTATTCAAACGTGTCCGAACTAAAATGGCGTCATTTGCTTTAAAAATGCCCGTTTGTCAAAGTATAGGCACTAAAATTTCAGTTGTGACTGATTCGACATTCACCATTTGTTTACGGGAAGAAATCGGCTAACCGCAAAGTCTGGTTTGCTGTGAACGACAAGCGCATGTTTTGTGGCACGTGACGTCATTTCAGTGGGACACGTTTAAAAAAATAGGTCATACATTCTAGCAAATGGATCGGGATCGGAGATCAGACTTCATAAAAATGTTTTTTTTTCTTTTCGAAACCGAACCAATCATATCATAAATGCCTGATCGACATCTTGCTTGTCCAGGAAATCATTGAGCAGAGTTCCTTCCAATCAATACAGTTCACGAAAGGTTAACTAACTGACATTTGATAAAAATGGGCCAAACCTAGGGTTAGGGAAAAAAAATCCGGATTTTTTTTTAAATTAAAAAAAAATTAAAAAAAATTTTTTTTTTTACAAGTTAGGTTTGTTCGAAGAGTCTCGTCGAGCTGAGTTCATCTAGACTATTTTCAGAACGATCCGGAAAACTATAAGAGCGAAAATCGTGTTTTATTGAAATTATGTCCATTTCATAGAGGGAAAGTTGCATTTTCAACAGTAAAACAGGACAATTTTCGACGTGTACTTGAATATTGAACCGTTCTTAGTTGTTCCTTTTTAGAAAATTACCAAAATTTGACTGTGTTCAAAAATTCTTGTTTGCTGTAGCTAAGTCGGCAACCCCTGTCGACCCGGTCGCCCCCCCCCCCAAGACACTTACTTTCAGGTTCAACCAGCTATGATATCTGCCACATGGCGAGAGCCCACTCTTCAAATCATCGTATCGAAAACACGTACCATGATTTCGCGATCACGTTGCGGGCAACTGACAGACGCAAGTTTAACACGTTAGTTTAGCTCAGCACGCAAGTTTTAACATGTGGCCATGTTATCGGGTATCTGAAAAACGGTCGTGTGATGTGGTATTAACCAACATCCCCGCTCCAATTGTTTAACAATATATCGCACAACTCCATTGTAGACCTATAACATACGCCAATCAACAAAATATCATGTTCATCTCATGGCCTACCGACTGAAAAAACATGTTCTAAGTTGCAAGAAAACGATTTCTGAAACGATATTTCAATTCAGTTAAGTCATTTCAACGCTAAAAATTGACTCTAGAAGTCATCCAAATCGAAAAACATGGAGTACGTCGGTCAAAATGACCAAATAATGACATGTACCTAAGCACACAAAGAAGTTGGGAAGAAAATTTGGTTTGAACTTTCAAAAAATTATGCCATAAATCGAATTTTCAGAGCAAAGTAGAAGAAAAAATTTTCAATTTTTTTAAGTTTGAAAAAAAAATCCAAATTAAAAAAAAAACAAAAAAAAAATAAATTTTTTTTTTCAAAGCCCCTAACCCTAGCCAAACCAAAACCACCAATCGCCAACCGATTTCCGCAGCGGGTATGATAACCCGGTATCCCGGAAATATCTCCCCAAAAAAACGAACCTCTCAAAGCGACCCTCTCCACCATGGCATGCACGTTGCGCTGAACCAGCAACTCCTCTTGCGCCATCAACTTTGAAAAACAGCATTTTAGGGCGTCACGTGACTTCTGCTCGTCTACATCAGCGCTGTTATCGGTGGCGACTTTCTCCAGGTCGCCAAACGCTTCACCGCCAACCAGTTCGAATAGTTCTGGGGTGTCTGGAATGAAATACCTGAAAATTTTTTAAAACTGTGATGGTTGGGTTGCACTTGCAGCATCACGTCCAAGTTGAAAGGTTTCAACCGGAACTAAATCTGAGGTTATGATAAGCGGTTCTTTTATTTAAAAGCGTAAACCAGCACAGCTGGCTCAGCTAGCAAGAACAATCAGAATTTTTTCCTGGTTATGTGCATTAGTTATCCTCAGTTTCTAGATTTGTCCACACAACAGTGTATTTATTTCCAACTGCGGATAGCAGAACTCCAATTCTCCGTTTCCATTCTCGCACATTCATCACTCCTCCGAATCCTAGAAAAGGCTGAATGAATGACAACTGTACAGTCAAACAAAACACAAACTCCAACCACTCAGCAAGAAGTGAACTGAACAAAAAGCCAACTTGTCACAAACAAAACAAAGAAAAACTCGCGCCGCAACCTTTCACATGTTCATAGATTTCGTTGATCGGACGAAAGCCGCACAGCATTTCAAACGGCGTCAGTGCGATCGCCATTTCCGGTTTGTGATTCGAGTCCGGATAGTTTTTCGGGTCGCTCTCGTGCAGACGCGCTGCTTGCGCCTGAAAGGAAAAGAATCGATTGCGAAATGGAAACGCAAGTTGATTGGAACTGTAATATCATGGATAATCCGAAGAATCATGTTATTAGCTCATTTTGAACTAAACTCACAGATTGGCCTAGCAGCCAATCAGTGTGTCCGATTCAAAATTCTATTGCACAAGATGCACATCTGTTTAACATTTGAGTTTTCAATGCGATGTAATGTTCCACCACGGCAGCGAACAAACACACAGGCACCCGCGCACATACACCGAACTGCGCACTGCAGCACTGTCGTATGTGTGCATGTGAGCCGGTGTGTTTGTTTGCGATGTCGCATCGAAATCACGTGTGAAAGAAAGCGTGCTTTAGTGGGATGCGTCTGTATCGACAACGGTGCATTCACAGACAACACTTTGAACAGCAATGGTAGATCGATCGATTTTCGGTCGCCAGTTTGCGTTTTGACAAGTTGCGCCGCCAGTTTTCCGCCAATGGCTGCTTGGTTGGCGAATAGCCACTCGGATAGAAGTTGGCCGGTTGGGTGGACGCGAAGTGGACCCTTCGGGTGGGTGCCCATCCAAAGCTGTCGTCGGAATAATAAAGTTGTTTGATTTCCTGGTATTTAACAGGCAAATTACGATTACGAAACATGGCAATTTGTGCACTCTGGCATAGTGCATCGAATTGATCAGACCAATCACTGAGCCCAATTCAAGAGCGGAATCGAAAACTTACTTCCAAAGTGTTGCTGAAGCTGAAAACTTGCACAGCGCGCTTCGAAACGTACAATTTGTCTCAATCCAGTCAGCCAACAAGTTCAGGTTGGTAGACAAAAACGATCGTAAAAAATAACCACGAACCTCAGCATACGTCGTCGTCGGCTCAACAGTCTCCAGCATTCCACCGGCCGAACAGAGGTTTGCGACCTCACTCAAACTGCCCGGCTTTCCCCAGTGGTAACACTGCACGGTGGGGGTCAGGCGAATCATGCTTGGTGGCCTGTCACATTTTTTCCAAAATCATTCTCAGTTTCAACAAAAATCGCTCTTGTTGTTGTTGATTTGATTGCCTCTGCGACGTGAACTACTTGTTAACAAAAGTGACATACATTCGTTGCTGACCGCACTCACACACACTTCAATGCTCAGTTTGAAATTTAACTGATTTCAAGAAGCGAGAAAAGAATGGCGCGAGCAAAAAACGGGATTGAAAAAGATTGGCATGAACAAAAACAAGTCAAAAATACAATAATCCAACCATCAGTCTCGGTCGGTGACAGATTCTCAAACAAAAACCAAAACTTGTCCAATCCAAAGTAAACGTTGTAAATTTTTATCAATCATCTCTCATACTTTGAATCTATCCAAGAAAATCAACATATAAACCAACAAAGAAACATAACAACAACAAAAACAACAGTAATAAACAATTTCCATCAAAACTCAAGTCTTCTTTCGCCGCTTTTTCTTTGTCTTCGTGGGCTTTTCCACTGAAATCGACCTTTCCAACTCCTCCTCTTCGCTCGGCACCTCCTCAAACTCTTCAACCGACTCCGATTCGCTGTCACCAGATGAACGCTTTCGCGTTTTTTTCGCCGGTTTTCGTTTTTCCACCGAAGTTGGCGGCGTTTTGAACACGATCTCATCATCCGAGCTGTCCAGTAAGAGCGAGAATTTTGAGTTTGCTGTAACCATCGACAGATCGGCGTCGTCGTCCGTGTCGTCTGGCTCCGATTTCAGTTCTGGTTTCGGCTGAAAAAAGTGGTTTTTTTCTCGATGGCGAGCTTTCTGTTGTGATTTTTCTTTTGCGGTGTTTTGTTGAGTGTTGTGTTGTGTCTGGATCTGTTGTGTTTTTGGTTGAATTTTCTTTTGTCTGAACATTTTCGGTTGTTGCGTTTAACGTGTTTTCGTGTGTTCTTTTGAGCATATTTCAGCCTGATCGGTTTTTTAATCACAACTCAATCACCCGATAAACCCGACCAAAATCGCACCAGAAAAAACGCGCACCAACCAGCGTTTCAGCATGAAACACGAGAAATTTCCACAAAACAATCAAACCATCTCACCGTATCCTCCGCGTCCGATCGACGATCTCGATTCTTCGCCAGCAACTCCGGCGGCTCATATCTGTAATCGATGCCAGCCTCGGCCAATCGTCGGTTGCACCGTCGAATCTGACCAATCAGCCGCCGCCGCGTGTTTCGCTCCTTTTCCGGCGTCTTCACGCTGTTCATCTGTTTTGCCGCACGACGACTTTGCCAATAAGCCGGCAACTGGCGAGTCGTGAAGACGTGCGGACGGACGGCATCCGGTGCCAGGTGCGTGCCTGCGGATTGTTTTTTACGGGTTTTGGAAATTGGAATTGTTTTTGAAGTGAGTGAATTTTACACCAGGATTTGACATGATGGAAAAAAATGGGGACACCAACGTTCTGTGTTCACAACTCGTAGATTGGGTGTTTTTAATTGAATATTTGATAACAAAAATTCCGACGATTGCGTGATCCCCACAAAACTCGATAGTAGACAATGCAGTCAATCAGTGTTGAAAATACTTTTGAATCCTTTGAAATACTTTGAACTTTTGAAAGATAATTGAATCGCAAAGAGAAATAAAGAACAAGAACAAGAACAAGAACAAGAATCCTCAAGGTTGATGCTCTGCAATCAATCGGATCAAACAATTCGTCTACGATCAAAGTATCGTTGATTAATTGTTGGTAGCAAGCTCATCTGAGTCACTGAACTTAACAACACAAGAACGAAACTAACACAAATACGGATTATTTGAGTCATTGAATCTGCAGATCAGGTTGGTTCTTAGCTACTTACTTACTACTCTGTTGAACTTTGCACTGTAAAAACATGCACACATGGCAAACAAAAACACCCGCAAGGCAACCACCAACATTTCAACAAGCGATCGCCGATCAAATAGTTGTTCATCGAATCGGCCGCAATCTGCGCCACTTCAGGATCAGCGAACTTCACCCACGCGCAGCCTTTGCTTCGGTGCGTCTGCGAAATGAAACAACACACGTCAATTCACAGTTGTTTTTTGAAAGAACAAAGAACAGAATGAAAAACGACAACAGTAATGATAAAGCGTTTTGAAAAGTGATAGAAACAACGAATGAAATGGAAGTTGAGCTGCACTTTCAACTTGAATTCAAATGAAATTCAACTTTGCGCGCACCTTTTTGCTTCGCAGCAGTCGCACATTGGTCACTTTTCCGAACTGACTGAAATAATCAAACTGAGCGTGCTCGAAGAAACCCTCCGGAACGTCGGTCATGAAAATCACGCCCGACATCTTTTTGATGCTGTGGTCTGAAATTTTAGAATTGATCCGGGAAAAGTGAAAGAAAACTCAAACAAAACACAACAGCTTTTCCTTTCTGTTTTTTCATCATTCAGTTTAAAGTATTGAAAAAATAAAAGTACAAAATATCGAATCGCTTGAACAAAAACCACGACTTTCAAAGTTTGATTTTCATTTTGCACGACTTCAATTCATCCCTTGTTTGTTTGCTTGTTGCTTGCTTACACAAAAAGAAAACGACGACGACGCGACGACGAAATTTCCATGCCTTTTTCTGTAGCGTGCTTTCAGCAAAGCGTGCATTGCACTACCGTAGTTGCATAAACAATCGTGCTGAGACCAACAAAAAGCGGCAAAAAAAGAAATTCTTCAAACGTTGGCAACGAGCCAGCCTAGTGAGAGCGCCCCTTCGTTCAACACAGCGTCTCATATTCATATCGTAGTAACTCTACTCGACAAGTGCAAGAGCGGTTCGTTAAATTTTGTCTCTCGTTTCCAAAAGTCTACCAGCCAGCCAGCCGAAATCATGCCGCGTGTTGCAAAGAAATCTCCGGCCAAAAAGTCACCAGTGAAGGTTCGCTTTTGCTTATTGTTTTTCTTTGCTTGCTTGTTTCGTTTGATTGAATCTCCGGCAAGACAAGACGAAGTGTCCCAGTTTTGTTGTTGAATGAACAACATCTGAGTTTTTCAGTTTGTTAAAGTCAAGTCTGTTACTGATTGCTGACGACAATTGCTGACTGCCAATGCACTCAGTTAACAAACAAGATTCAAGAAGAACAAGCAGTCAAAATCACAAAAGAACCGTTCATATTCAAGAGCCCTTGGCGATTCTGTGCTGAGACTGAGAAGCTCTCGCGGTTGAATCTGAAAGTCATTGTAGCCCGACGAATCCGTCATTCTTGGCACTTCAAAACTCCACTGTGTAACACCAAACAAAAACGAATCTCATCTTTTCCGCACCGTCACAAAAAACAACCCCCAACATTGCCGCCGAAAACCATTTCAGAAGGAGAAGAAGCGCGCCAAGAAGGATCCGAACGCGCCGAAACGCGGCCAATCGGCGTACATGCTCTGGCTGAACGCGAATCGATCGACGATCTCGAAAGCGGGCATGTCCGTCACGGACGTCGCGAAAGCGGCCGGCGTAGAGTGGGGCAAACTGAAGGACAAGACCGTGAGTGATTGCTTTTTCGTTGAGTTCCCTTCCACGGTTCTCTTGATTATTCCATGTTTTGTTTTGTTTTCTGTATCTCAGTCATTCAGTGGCACTTTTTTCAAACATCCACTTCTGATCATCACACCGTGAATGCTTGCGAACAATGAAGTGTTACTCTTTTGTTTGAATTTGAATTTTTCTTGTTCAGAAGTGGGAGAAACTCGCGGCAGAGGACAAGAAGAGGTACGAACGTGAGATGACCGCCTACAAAGCCGGAGGGTGAGCGATTGCTTGGTTTTTTGGTTTTCTCGATTCTGCAAACGCTCGTCAATTTTGCAATTCTTCATTTTTTTTTAATATTTCTGTTACCCCGTCCGATTGGTTGGTCTTTCGGTGGGTGTCCGCCGCAAGAGCCGGAATCGTTTTGGTTTTGCTTGTGTATCGTGATGCGGTGTTTTGACATCCTCTGATCATTATAATTTGTTTTGCGAATTGCGGTTGGTCTTTTGATTCTGTTAACATTTTTTTTTGATAACAGCGGATTGGATTTGTTTTGTGTTGAGGCTGAGTGCGGTTTTTTGTGATTATGCTTTTTTGAAATTTTGCGCGACTGTCACAACAATTATTGTCGATTGAGTTCATATGTTGATCAGTTCCAATTCCGATTTCAACGTCTTCAATCCATCAGTCACTATCTTGCGCTGCTACACATTCAATCAATCCTGAGACATTTTCAAAAACGCGGCTTTCGCGCGTTGTTTACCACTGTTTTAAGTGTGGGACCCGCAAGTTGTTGATCCCAAGGATTTTCACCGAACACCGACTGACCCGTGTTTTGCAAAACTATTCTTAGCATATTGACCATTATTGTTTGTTTGTTTACGCAAAAAGATCTTTTGGGTTGAGTTTGAGTTTACACCGTTGTAGACATGGTTGTTGTGTTGATGTTATGGGAGGTGCATATCACACACTTTACAACTTCAATATGATCTGACATTGTTGTTGGCGCGCACTCAATCAACAAGCCAGGATTGCTTCAATGGACATATCAATCAACAATCAGTGTATCGATCATCACAAAGCCATTCTGTTTCAGTGATGTTGCGTACTCATAGTTCAGTTTGCTTTGATCGTAATGCGTAGTGTCACTAGTGTGGTGAGTGAGTTGAGTGTGAAATGGTTGTTCTTGCGGAATCCGCACACAGTCAACAAACCCGTGCGATACATTCAAAGGCAGCCAACCAACCAGCGTGGCCTTGGCTTGCGTTTTTTTCATTGTTGTTATAGTCCAATCGCGAGTCGCCAATGGCAGTGTTTGAAATGTAAAATCGCGGGGCGGTTTAGGTCTGGTAAAGACCCGTTTTCCTCCCCCCACACAAGTAATAATTTCAATACTAGGTTGGGAGTGGGGGTGGGTGGAAATCATTATTATCAACATCGACATCGCGAGACCAAATCGGTCGCCACGATGGTTATTCGCCGTATTTTTCTTTCTCTCTTTCTCTCTCTCGCAATACTGAAAGAGCAAGAGCGAAACAGCGCACAGTACTGAAGGTTTCGCGTTTTTCCGTACTGAAGCGGGCCGCGAGTAGTTTTGCTCTGCCTCTGCGTTTCGTTCTCTCTCTCTCTCTCTCTCTCTCGCTCAGTACTGGAAAACCGGGCCGTTTGTACTGCGTTTTCTACCTAGTGACTGAGCTCTGCGTACATAGGGACAGAGCGAACGTACTGCGCAGAGCAGAGCAGAGAGAAACGAGAACAGACGTAGTCGCGTTTGTTTTGCTCCCTTCTCTCTCTACTGCTGCTGCTGCCTCTGACTACGCAGCAAAACCCGTCCAGCGAGCAAAGCAAAACGCGCTCGCTCGCTTGTTTGTGGTCGGGCGCGCTGTTTTCCAGTACTGAAGCGAGTAGAGAAAAGGGGAACAATTTTTACTATGGCCGGAGCAAAAAGCTCCGTCTGTTTCAATGCGCGTTTCATTTCGTGCTGTTTCGCCTCTTGCTCTCTCTAAATATTGCGAATATTTTTGGCCGAGGAACGACAGACAGTTTGGGGAGCTGGACAAGACCAGAAAGACCACCAATTGAGGGGGGGAGGGGTGCATATTGTTACATATCTAGGGTGCGGATGGATTTTTTTATAGTTGTTTTATTCACTGCACTGACAGGACAAAGAGTAACCGACCAGTTAATGTGGTGACCCCAAAACACAAATCGTTCGACTGAAGCATGCGTGTGTTGTAAAAAATGTAAAAAATCTTAATTCGAATTTTCTCTTTGCAGCTCGCCGAAAAAGGGCAAGAAGAAGTAGAACAAGCCACCAAACGCCTCCTCGGTCGAAACACCCAGGGATCCGTTTTTTTTTTTGACAAAAACTTTTCATCCATCAAACCAACAATTATGATTATTTTTTTCTTGATTTTTCTTCGTGTACAAATTATTATTATTCGTTCCACCTACCTGTGTCTCTAAACCGGCTGGCCTGGAGATTTTCTGGTTTTTTACGTTTTTTTTGAAACCGATTTTTAAGTTGTAACGTTTAAAACAATCGCATTGATAAGACGTAGAATTATTGTGAACGTATCGCTTCTTGTTCTTGTCATTGTTTTTTCCTTCGTTCCGTGTATAGTTTTCTTTTATTGTTTGTTTTCTTGTTTTTAGGGTTTGTAAGCTGTTCTACCGTAGCTTCTTTTTTTGTAAACCGTGTAACCTCTGATGTAATGTCATTTACTTTCAAGAAAAAAACCACGACCACAAGAATGATGCATGATCGCAACTAATTAAAAAAGCAAAATAACAAAAAAATACCACTTTTGATCGTTTTACCATTTGGACCATCATTGTCCAAAATTTTCTTCATGTTTCCAGTGGAAAAGTTACTGCTGCACTTCTGACGAGAAATTTCATGCGCAGCATAATTCTTTGCTAGTTAGGATGGTTTCTTGTTACGCGGTTACGTATCCATTTCTACCGTTTACTGCCAAACCACCCAGCTGATTGGCTGATTCATCATAGCGCGACCAATCAGCTGGCCTTGAATGTCGGACTAACCAATCAGCCAACAGGATGGTGTTTGGCCGTAAATGTCCTCAATACGGTTAACAACCTGCATCAATGAGCTAAAAAGTAAAATCTACAGTCGATCTCTCAATCCGTGTTGATTTTGCTTGTTACGAGACATGTTGCTTGCTTTCTTTTGTTGCTTTTCCGACTTTTTGTTCTTTTCTTCAAGATCGTGATTTTTTGCGTCATGATTGAGATGATAAGGAATGTTTTTTGTTTCGCTTTCATGTATTTTTGCTTTGCGTGGTTAAAAACAATAAAAAAGTCGATCTGAAAAGTCCGAAGATTAATGATTCGAACAATTTAGTGCACTTTACCATTCAACAATACTGAACTGTAAAATGTAAACCTCAAAACAATGAAGATGCTGAAAAAGTGACGTGATACCCATAACCAATAGAACTTCCAGTGGAGCTTTAAATAAATCATCAAGCTAAAATCCAACATATAAATCCACAGACTTTTCAAAAGATTCGTAAGCTCTGCTCAAGCAAAGATCTGATGAAACGAAAACATTGGCTTATTCAAACTTGATGCCTTGAGCCAGCGGTAATTCCTTGCTGTAGTTGATGGTACTGAAAAATGATTTTTAGATTCAAAATTGTTAAAGCGAGGTTCTCTTATCGAGTGTGCTATGGTCTCACAATCAGTCTGAATGGATGTATCATGTAAGTTCACGCAGCAACCAATCAGCAGCGAGTTCTATTCAAATGA
>JASANC010005298.1:0-155275 GCA_030248135.1 Theristus sp. LFF4_11
TTCAGAAACCAAATTTTGTGCTAATTTGACGCATTTCTTTAAACTAATGGATTATCCGCGCTATTCTGTTCATTCTTTCTCCCTTACACACACGTTTGCGAATTATGTTGGCATTTTTGAAAAAGACAACTCCTAGTCTGCGAGTGATCCCGCCTTGATGCACTGCCTCATTTATTCGGCCATACTGTAGTCAGAGGGTCGCTGCGAAAAAAAGGAAATTAAAAAAGTTCTCACTGTCGGTCGGCGGCAAATTTGACAGGTCGGATGTTGTGCCACGCACTGAAAAGTGGAAAGTGGTGAAAAGTAATACACGGTGCAACAATAAATCCGTGGAAACAATCAAAATGCTTGCAATATTATAGTCCGCATAAAAGCCAATCAGCCCAACAACACCCAATCAGCCAATCAACTGGCAGCTCTTCGTCTGTTCCAACCGCACCAGTCAAGTAAGCGTCTGCAGTCTCCGGTTGCTCGCTTTTCTTGCTGTCCGCACTCAACTTTTCGGCGGACTTTTTCTTCGACTTTGTTGGCATGATCAAAGATGTCATGTGGTGCGACTCCTTTTTATTTCCTGTATAATATTGGTAAATTGGTTGTCTTTGGCGACTGTTTCATTTTTGTCCAGTTGTCCAATATATCAATAATATTGTGGGACTGCGCTGCCGCGCGTCCCACGATGGTCATAAGTCGAATCAGCGCAATCAGGTGAATGAGAGGATCTTCATCAAAAATCGCATTTAGCGTGTTTTTTTTTGTTGTTGGAGGTCCCGAACAAAACAAGGTTTTTTATTTGTCAAGTTTTTCAGCTTTCCGGGCCTTGAAACAGTGTTGCAATTGAAAGTTTGAAAAGAAAAAACGCTATCATGGAGAATCTGCAATGGACCAGTCGGCTTTTTTTATATTCAAACTCAAACGGTCTTGAAAAGTAAAAATTAAAAACAGACGTTATGCCGTACCTCTTTCGCTTCGTTTCTGTGTATCAATGTAGAACAAAGACTTGTTTTCTTGGGGCATCAGTGAAAAAGAACAGATGGACGATGACGGTCGCTCGGTGATGGTGAATCAATGTGAATCAATCAACAAGATCGCTCGCAATTAGTGTTGTTTGTTGCTGTTTATGGACGGGACCAATGAAAATGAAATATGCACCATTTGAAACTTGACGGCTGTTTATAAAGTTTATAAAGCTCGCCCTAATGCTACATCTACATGTTAAAACCGGATTAGGATTATGGAATGGATTTTCTTCATTTGATTGGTCACGTGCACGTATTTGCACATGCACCGCACTTTTAAAAATGCTTGGCTTAGGCTTAGGGCTAAACTTAGGATTAGGATTACGTTCAGGCTATGCTTAGGATTAGATTTGGCACATCTTCTGAGAATTGCAGTTTATTTTATTTGTTAGTAAAGACGCGATTATTTCTGGGTAAATGTCTGTGGTAAAACCCCTTCGGCAGTTCTGCCTGGTGTCCGTCGCACTGACGAGCCACGGGGCACCGGCACCGCGGTATGCGTCTCCCTGGTGAAACCGTAAACAGAGAACGGTCTTCTGCTTGACCGTCCATTTGCCAATGTTCCTTTTCGTCAGTGATTTCTAAGTTTGTCGAATGTTTTAACGCTCTGGTGATCACTGATCCCTCTTTCTTATTTTCTGTGTCAATCGGTGCATCATAATGCAGAGTGGAATCATGATTATTGCGAACCGCACTTGTTCATGTCGTCTTTGTCCAGCGGGCAACTTTTGCGAATTCGATTCACAAAAAGGCACTTACTGTCCACTTTGGTTGGCTTATTTGCCACCGCCGGTGATAGCTTTTTCACCGCGGGGTGTCCCAATTTTTTCGGCTGTTAGTCAGACGGACAGCATTGTCGAGATCTGGTGATACGAGAAAGTCACAATTTGCGATGGTCGCACCGTCGACGGACAGTGCCGTTGGTGCCTTCGAACATTACTGGTGAACCGTTCACGGCCTTGCATTCAGCATTCCTCGCTGATTTCCGGCAATTTCAGGTTGCCTTCAGTCGCATGGGCACGGGACAAGTTGTTTTTTATACGTGGTTGACGGCCGATAAACCGCGAGTTGAACCGTTTTTTATTGTTTGATCAAACTGCTTGTTTTGGTGGAATAGCGTTTTTTTAACCAGTTTATCTTTTTGAACCAACGCAGAAAAAATGCTGCATGCGCACAGTGCAATGTTGGTTTGTCAGCAACAACAACTGCTGTTTTGTTAGTAAACATCTAAAATTAGTACAGTGAGTCGTTTTGAAACCTACAGGCGCGGCCTGTGGTCACCACACCAGTCAGTGAGTTGGTTAGATAGTGTTGGCAAGGCATGTGAATCACAAAAATTGTTGTCATTTGTTTATGATGCAGTAATGATTCTGTGTTGCAAATGTACCGGAAGATGGTTATGTTGCAATAAAAAGCAGTATACGGTATATAGACACAGCTGCCGATGTTCAGATGAGCATGTTTGCGTTAAGATCACCGTTTCACGTCTCTGAAAAAACGCAAAGGTAAAAAGTCCAAGAAAAAGCAATGCTGAGGCGCGAAAATAATGTAGATATGAACGTGCAAATAATCGAGATAATGTGAAAAAACGTGCGGATGTGAAAATCCGCGTGGAAAATTTTTTCCTCGAGCGTGATGATGTGTTCGCAAAGTGTTCTGTACTGCGGTTCATTGCAGTGAAGTTGACTGAACGATCGAGGATTGTGCTTCAAAAAAAAGTTGAACGCTGCTGTGGAAGGTCAATCGTGGATGTACGGCGAAAAAATGTACCGTGCTACCACGGTTACTGCATCGTGCCATACCACTATTTCTGCCACTACACCACTCTGTAACAGTGGTACATTTCTTCGCCGTGAAGACGAACACCGAACAACTGTCTAGGTGGGGCCTCATCTGCTCAACAATTCTTGTGACGCACAATCACCGGTGTCGTTGATGGACATTATGAAACCACTCAACACTAACGCTCAGCATCAACAAGGAAACACGTTTTTGCTTGAGAAATGTCTAACGCGAGTTATTTTTCTGTATGCAGCCTATGACGACGCACTGCTGTTGCTGCCATACCTTTCGCTGTGCTTCGTACGTACATCACATGCAAGTACCCGCACGTCTCAAGACACACTGGCACGATCTGCAGGAACAACACCAGGAACACGTTGAAGATGTAGTCCGCGTGAAACTGAACCAACGCCAGTATCACCACGAGCGTCGCAAAATTCCACAGTGCAAACGAGCTCTGCAAAACAACGTGAACTCCGTGAAAAGTTTGCGCATCAGAGGGTTGATGAATCCGTAATTGCATTTATTGAAAAAAATTACAGCATTATTATATTATTTACCGTAGCAGAATGTCTGTAATACGGGCTAGATGGTTGGGGTTCGATTTGGGTTGGCCTGGCGAAACTGCAGCTTATGCAAAATATTTAAAATGCGAGAGAAAGGAGGAATATCATGGTGTTTTCTCGAGTGCTGGTGCATGTACAGGGTGATCAAAAAAAATCGAATACCAACCGTTCACTTTATTTGACGTTTTTATTTGATCACTTGTTTTTATTGCATACCGTGACAGTCAGATGAATGAGCACCAAGCGTGGCTCCTTCTGTATCAGTCCGGCAGCAAGCAGCGGCCACACCACGATCCAAGCCAGTTTCAGATAGTCTTTGGTAGCAGCATCCCCAGTTAGAGCCAACGTTTGCGTGCAGCGCCTACAGTAGCAACAAATATAAATAACGCATCGCACAAGCGTACAGATTGGCATGCTTTTTGATACAACACTGGCAGACATTTCCGAAGCAAAAAGTGGAGCAACCACCTTGCACATGCTGTGCACTCACGTGCAAAAACTGTAAATCAACACAAACGCACACGAAGCTGTGGGAGCCCTTGAATTTGGCAAGCTTTTCTTTTTGAGCCATTTGAGCCACCATTGGATCCGGGCGTGAATCCACCAATGAACGCGCGTCGTTTAGGTTGATCACGTTTGCAATTGCACCGCTATACAAAAATGTGCTCACGACTGCAAACACGATCAGCAGCGCATGAATGCCGAACACGCCCCAAGACGCCCATAGCGCCCAGCGGCCGTACAAAAACGCTGCAAAAAGTGAGAAACATTGTAAAAGAATTGAGAAATAGTAGACGCGCAGCTCGAGCACCAGACGCATAAACCCGTGCACTTATCGGTTCAGATTTTAGTTTTCAGAAGCAATAACGGTTGCATCTGCATTGCCTGCGTAAGTGCACACACGGGTTCATGCGTGTTAAAAACCAATAAGTGCACGGAACATGTGCAACATTTGACTTGCGTGCTGTGTCTGCAACAACAACAACCTGGTATTTTGCGCGGGAACATCTGCACCGATTCTTGATCGGGCGCCGTGAGCATCGGTTGAGCAGCGCGCTTGGAGCCTGACCGGCTTGCCTCGTGGAAACGATTGTCCGCCGTAATCTGATGGAAAACACTTTGAAACTACTGCCGCCTCCCTGCGTGGCTTGGTGGTTAGCACGCTCGACCTCAACTTTGAAGGTGGCGGGTTCGATCCCCCACGGAGGATGACACACTGCCGCCAGTGTAGCTCTCTGCTCATGCAATACCATCACTTCTTTTCTGATTCGCGGGCCAGAAATAGGCCACCGAAACCAAATATGAGATCGATAAGATCACTGGAACCCACATACAGCCTACTTATTATTAAGAGTAAGAGGCTCCTAACGTGGCATGAGTTTTGCCAAACCGCGTGCCCTTTTATGAATGCCCAGCTCCATACCCTTCTTTGATATGCCCTTAAAAATGACTGTTTACGGTTAAAACAATAGCCTTGCGGTGTGCCATGTTGACGTGATGTCAGCGTGATACACCTCTTGGCTGAATATTTTAACCAGACGGTGCGAAAACGAACATGAAACAAAATGGGCATGGAGAAGGGAATGACATGCAAAAGGGCACGCGAAATGGTTGCTGAACCTTTCGTGGCAGTGTTAGACTTGTCGGCTTAGGAAGAGACTAAAAAACCGACGGCAAAAAACAGCAAGATGTATTGTACTTGGTTTTCGGTTGATTTGTGTGGACCGCAGGGTTGTGATGTGTAGATGATGATATTGAGAGAAGTTTCGAAGAAAAAGAAAAAGAAGTGCAACAACGTCTGTTGGTGAGGCCAGTGAAACGCAAAATAGCCGCCGTGATGAGTTATATTGATGTGAGAAGTAGCCGCCGGAAGACGCCTCTTACTTAGAACTTTGTCCTACGTTTCTATTATGCCCTAAAAGCGTATATCATGGGGGTTAGGAGGAAATTTTTTTCAAAAACTAATTTAAAGTTGAAGAACACGTCACAAAAATTCTGGAACACTGTTACAACAACAAATCGCGGTCGCTGAGTTTGAATCTGATGTTTATTTTGCTATATGAATTACTCCGCACCCTAAAACCGGCGTCTGCAGGGATAAAAAAAAGAAAAATTGCTTGACACTGAATGCGAAGTTGGTTTGCTGCTCGTTCATATAAGCCGATATACCGCTTTGGGATTCTTTGGATATTAAATCAACTATTGGGATTCTTTTATTGATATGGATTTGTATTTCTAATTGTGGGGCCATGCTTATCTGACGCTTTAACGCTAAGGATAGACATCAATTGACGAACAATGACCTGCATTTTTTGAACATTTTAGGGACTGTAACGGGTGGAAACCCAGTTTCTTTGCCAAATTTTCTATTTTTTCTTTTTCATGGTCGTTTTTAAAATGCGGAATTATCCGCGTGGCAAAATAAATTTCATATTCAATTTCAGCGACTTCAATTTCTATTTATGGTACAGTTTTCAGATTTGTTCGGATTTTTGTAGTTTCCCCCGTTTATCCCTGCATACGTTGTTTTAGGTTGCGGAGTGATCCGTATGGCAAAATAAGCGTCATATTTGGACTCAGCGATTTTATTTTGTATTCATGGCACAGTTTTAAGATTTTTTGGCTACATCAGGATTTCCAATGACCAGACCCCACCGGTGTCGATAACAAACAAGCAACACACACGCCAGTCATTCAAAATACGTGAAAAAGTTTTAGGGGGAGACACAAAATTGCAAAATACAGAACTTGTCGCCAAAGTAAACAAAAAATATTCGGTCTCTTGCTACAGCGGTGAACTGGTGCAGCAGAAAAAAGAGGTTGGCGATGCAAAAAAGAGGGAAAATGTGCGCTGTGCAGCGTGCGCTGGAAGACTTTCAAACGGAGCACGCTGATTGGCTGCATCTACGTCTGTTGAAACATTCCAATCATTGCGTTCAATTCAAATTCAGTCAGTCAGACCCACCAAGGCACAGTTTGGCTGACTGCGTTTTGCTGTGTTGTACGAAAAGCTGCTGTTGAAACTGCAGCTGCTGACAACCTCAAGATCTACAGTTGCAAATGAAACTGTACATGTACGCAGCAGATATCCATATGCTCGCTGGTGATTTCTTTTGAACATTATCATCTATTTCACTCACTGTTCTGTGCTCCGTTCACATTCGGTGTTGTGCAGCTTAGATCAGATGTATAACTGTGCACAACGTGTTGTAATTGCATTTTATTTGTGCCTTTTGTGTTTTTTTTATTTTGTTGAACAGGTTGCAGTTTTTTAGTCGAAATATTTCCTCACTATACGCAGTGATGAAAAAAAGTTTCAAGCAGCATGTTTCTAAAAAGAATTTTCGTGCGTGCATGCCATTTAGCAAGCAGTTTACAGTCGAACTTCAAATATAAAAATAAATACAAGCAATCAGCTGATTGGTTGGTAGTCGCGTAAGGCATGCTTCCTTTGCAGGACAGACTCCGCCCCCCCCCCACACAGTGATGCCCACATAGGAAACACAGTACGTACTATTTGTCTGTAATTAAGTTTGTCTATCTATAATTCCACTGCATTTGCAGATAGGTATAGTTTTTTCAGATGAGCCTTTGCAAATTGACTTGTGTTTCTTTTACATTTCAGCCACATTCATTGTACTTGTTGCCTTTTTCATTGTTCAAAGAAGCACAACGAACATGCAGAGTCCGCCCGTAAGCAACATGCCTGCACAGAGGCACAGTCCACTGACAAAGGTGATCCACGTTTCCTTAAAAAAACCTGAGAACCATTTTCCTTTTTCAGTCAAAACTGACTAGCAACAACTTCGCCACTCAAATAGCGCCAATCCCACAAATCACTCCACAAACTTGTTGAGCTACGTACCAATGCTAGTTTGTTGACTGAGAATAGGGCGGATAATCCATTAGTTTAAAAAAAAACGCGTCAAATTTGGCACACAATTGGGTTTCTGAACGTCTTTTTTTCTTTTTTTCAAAATTCGCGCGCTCCCCTGAAAAAATGTCCGTACAACAGACTGAGTGGGCATTCGCCTTTAGTAAAATCAAAATTTGAGCAATGCTGCAAGGTTCCATCAAAACTTTCTTTCTCGATTTCAGCAAGTGAACCAAGTTGCATACGAGATGCCCGGCAGCGCGTACGCGAATCCGTGGAGCTACGCGCCTGAGTTTCTGAAAATTTTCAGCGATCAAAAAGTGAGACTTGGATGTGAGTGCTCAAGGAAGTGTTTTGCTTTATTTTTTGGTTTTTTAGCAAAATCAAACGTCTAGAAATTAACGAAACTTTTCCACAAACCGGTGGCTTGATTTCCTGCTTCTCACACTGAGAAAAAAGAGTGCCGAAGAAACTGACCAAGTTGGTCCTCAGCGAACGTTGTTTACTGACCAAAATGCTCAGTGTTTTGGTTTGATAAATTTTGCACATGACTTCTATGATTAGATGTTGAAAACGCGATTTTGTAATTTCAGCAAGCGTCGTCTTTGATTGCATGCTGCTGGGCACACCAAGGCCAAAGGTTAGTGAACAAAGATGAGTTCATTTGAGAAGTTAGAAAATGCAAACCATCTATTTTTGCTGGTTTCGAAAGTTATCATTTGATTGGGCTGTGCAGCCCGGGCCTTGTCGTACTGACGAGCCTGGGGGACCGCGATCCCGCGGTATACGCTTCACAGGCGAAACCGCAAGAAACAGTGCTTGCACGTTGTAATCTGACTTTTGCGATCTGTCAATCTCAAAATGAAAACTAGAGCCACAAAAAAGCACACAATGTTATTTGTGACCCTTTCTTCAGTGGCATTATTATTTTTTCTTTTGGTAGCGAGACTCAATGCGCGCATAGACGAGTTATGTGCATGACGCGGGAATAAAAAATTGCTAAAATTGCTAATCCGAGTCCTCTAAATAGGGCGGGCCACTTGGGCTATTTAGAATTGCCCCTCTAAAAGAATCTAACCAATTTGCTTTCCACGTCTGCAAACGCAGTGAGTCGCAGGACATAAAAAAATAATACCTCTCACGCTTAAAAAATGCCAAAGCCAATATCCACCCCCACCACCATTGTTCGTTCTACATTTACCATACCGCCGACTCAAACACCGTTCCGTACCATTACAATTTCGACAATTTTGAATTGCCGCGTCAAGCGCGAAACTATAAATTTTTGACTGCCTAAACGCATTCGGTTATTGTCAGTAACGAAAACAAAAGCCATACAAGCAGTGGTTGTGATCAGGGTTTTACCTGGTATGGCGACAAATTGCGGAATGGTGACAAAAATTGAAAAATCGATTCTAGGGTAACTTTTTGCGCTGATTGCGAAAAAGTGGGTACCGTTGCGTAATTTTGCTTCAGTGGCCCAAAAATCACGATTTTTTGTTTTTTTTGGCAGTTTTTTTGGGATGTTTTAGGTCCGTGTGGTGTTATACTTGAACGAATCTAGTCAAATTTGGTATCAATCGACTCCCCTTGATTAGGCGAACAACTTTCGTTTATATACCAATACCGTAACTTTACTACCGTAACCCGTAGAGCCCGATTTTTACCATTTTTAACCAATTTTTAGGCGTGAAAGTGGCATTTTTGATCCCTGTGATGTTATAGTGGTTCGGATTCAATCAAATTAGGTATCAATCAATTCCTCTTGGTCAAGCGAACAACTTTGGTTCAAATGCCGTAACCGTAGCTTGTCTACCGTACCCATTAAACTACGGTATTTTGCCAATTTTTCACCATTTTCAGGCCAGAAATTGACTTTTCTGCTCCATGCAGTGTTATACTTGAACAAATCTAGTCAAATTTTACATCAATCGACTCCCCCTGATCTGGCAAACAACTTTATTTAAATATCGTAGTCTTTGCTTGACTACCGTACTTCTTAAAGCACGATATTTTACCAATTCTTCACCATTTTCAGGCCTCAATTTGGCTTTTTTGGTTCATGCAGTGTTATGCTTAAACGAGCCCAGTCAAATTTGCTGTAAACACACTCCCCTTGATTAGGCAAACATTTTTCGTTTATATACCGTAACCATATTTTTAATACCGTAACCTGTAGAGCACGATTTTTACTATTTTTGACATTTTTAAGCCTGAAAGAGGCATTTTTGATCCCTGTAGTGTTCTAATTGTTCGGATTGAATTAAATTTGGTATCAACCAATTACGCTTGATTAGGCGAATAACTTTCGTCAAGATACCGTAACCCTAGCTTGACTACCGTACCTCTTAAAGCACGATATTATACTAATTTTGTACCTTTTTCAGGCCTGAAATGGCTTTTTTGATCCGGTAGTTACACTTGAACGAGTCTAGTCAAATTTTATCAATACGCTCCACTTGATCAGGCGAACAACATTCGTTCAGCTACCGTACCCAGTGTGTTTCCTCCTACCCCCAACTTTTTCGAAGCCACTACAGGTGCTGAAACCGTAACAAAAGGACGGTTTTTGGGTGCGCTGAATTCAAAAATCTTGCCTAAAACTTTGCGAGACGTTTCTATTATGCCCTAAAAGCGTATGCCATAGGGATGAGGAGGAAAATTATTTTAATAATTAATTTGAAAAACACATCACAAAAATATGAAACTCTGTTACAAACTCAAATCAAGGTCGCTGAGTCAGAATATGATGTTTATTTTTCTTACGGATTACTCCGCACCCCAAAACTGCCTCTATAGGGATAAAAAGAAAAAATTAAACAATAGAAAACCAGCTAAACACTTTGAAAACTGTGCCATAAATACAAATTATAGTCGCTGAGTCTGAATATGAGGTTTATTTTTATGCGGATTACTCCGCACCCAAAAAGGCTTCTGTGGAAATGAAATAATAAAAATAGAGATTTTTTTGATTTTTTTCATTACTATACAGTCGTTTTTAAGTTGCGGAGTAATTCGTATAAAAAATAAACATCATATTCGGACTCAGCTACTATAACTTGTATTTACAACTGTGTTTTCAGATTTTTTGGCTAGGTTCCAGATTTTGTTCAATTTTTTTATCCCAATAGAGGCCGTTTTTAGGGTGCGGAGTGATCCGTATGAAAATAAACGCTATATTCGTACTCAGCGACCTTGAGTTATGTTTATAACAGGGTTTTAGTAAAATACCGTACTTTAAGGGGTACCTTAGACAAGCTAAATTATAGTATCTGAATGAAAGTTGTTCGCTTGACCAAGAGAAATTGATTGATGCCAAATTTGATTCAATTTGAAAAACTAGAACACTGAACACTACAGAGATCAAAAATGACACTTTCAGGCCTAAAAGTGGTTAAAAATCGTAAAAATCGTGTTCTGCGAGTTGCGGTAGTAAAGATATGGTAACGGTAGTTAAACGAAAGTTCTTCACCTGATCAAGTGAAATCCATTGATGCCAAATTTGATTTAATTCGAACAATTAGAACATTACAAGGATTAAAAATGCCTTTTTCAGACCTTAAAATGGTTAAAAATAGAAAAGTTGCGCTCTACGGGTTACGGTAGCAAAGATATGGTTACGGTATGTAAACAAAAATTGTTTGCCTGATCAAGGGAAGTTTGTTGATAGCAAATTAGACTAGACTCGTTCAAGTATAACACTGCATGGACCAAAAAAAACCAATTTCAGGACTTAAAATGGTGAAAAATTAGTAAAATATCGTGCTTTAAGGGGTACGGTAGTCAAGCAAAAACTAGCATAATAGAAACGTCTCGCAAAGTTTTAGGCAAGATTTTTGAATTCAGCGCACCCAAAAACCGTCCTTTTGTTACGGTTTCAGCACCTGTAGTGGCTTCGAAAAAGTTGGGGGTAGGAGGAAACACACTGGGTACGGTAGCTGAACGACTGTTGTTCGCCTGATCAAGTGGAGCGTATTGATAAAATTTGACTAGACTCGTTCAAGTGTAACTACCGGATCAAAAAAGCCATTTCAGGCCTGAAAAAGGTACAAAATTAGTATAATATCGTGCTTTAAGAGGTACGGTAGTCAAGCTAGGGTTACGGTATCTTGACGAAAGTTATTCGCCTAATCAAGCGTAATTGGTTGATACCAAATTTAATTCAATCCGAACAATTAGAACACTACAGGGATCAAAAATGCCTCTTTCAGGCTTAAAATGTCAAAAAGAGTAAAAATCGTGCTCTACAGGTGACGGTATTAAAAATATGGTTACGGTATATGAACGAAAAATGTTTGCCTAATCAAGGGGAGTGTGTTTACAGCAAATTTGACTGGGCTCGTTTAAGCATAACACTGCATGAACCAAAAAAGCCAAATTGAGGCCTGAAAATGGTGAAGAATTGGTAAAATATCGTGCTTTAAGAAGTACGGTAGTCAAGCAAAGACTACGATATTTAAATAAAGTTGTTTGCCAGATCAGGGGGAGTTGATTGATGTAAAATTTGATTAGATTTGTTCAAGTATAACACTGCATGGAGCAGAAAAGTCAATTTCTGGCCTGAAAATGGTGAAAAATTGGCAAAATACCGTAGTTTAATGGGTACGGTAGACAAGCTACGGTTACGGCATTTGAACCAAAGTTGTTCGCTTGACCAAGAGGAATTGATTGATACCTAATTTGATTGAATCCGAACCACTATAACATCACAGGGATCAAAAATGCCACTTTCACGCCTAAAAATTGGTTAAAAATGGTAAAAATCGGGCTCTACGGGTTACGGTAGTAAAGTTACGGTAGTGGTATATGAACGAAAGTTGTTCGTCTAATTAAGGGGAGTCGATTGATACCAAATTTGACTAGATTCGTTCAAGTATAACACCACACGGACCTAAAACATCCCAAAAAACTGCCAAAAAAACAAAAAATCGTGATTTTTGGGCCACTGAAGCAAAATTATGCAACGGTACCCACTTTTTCGCAATCAGCGCAAAAAGTTACCCTAGAATCGACTTTTCAATTTTTGTCACCATTGTTCCGCAATTTGTCGCCATACCAGGTAAAACCCTGGTTGTGATAGTGCTGAATGGCAGGTGTACTGGCTGTTCAACGAGCAGAAGCTGCCGTTCACGGACGTGCACGTGCTGGACACGGCCGATTTGTGCCAGCTGAAGATCCGTCACGTGCAGCCGCAGCATTACGGCTACTACACGGTGGTGGCAGAGAACGAGATGGGCCGTGCCACTGCTAGTGCCACCCTGCAGCCGGCCCTGTGAATCGCCAGCAGATGTTCGGGCGGGACACCATTATGGAATTGCATATGGCACGGAAAATGTATAAAAACAACGTTTGCATGGTTTTCTGATGCAATTTTCTGTTTTTATCAATAAAAAACTTTCTAAAATCCGCTGATTCATGACGCACATATGATTAATTGCACATGAGTTATTTTTTCTGTGATTTCAGATTTTCTATTTTTCTTTCCCTGGAAAAAATACCGTGGTTCAACAAAAAAAGTTCAACCGATCAATTGAGCTACCAAAGCCAAAATTTTTGTAGCTGCTCTCAAATGCGGACCAATGGACGGTTGGATTTGAGCTTTTCCGTTGAATCATAGATTTTTTTATCAGTACTGTAGTAATTTACATGTAGAAAACGTACAGTGAAAAACGAGTTTTATACAAATAAAGTTCACCACGGCATGATCACTTTTTCGGAAAGTCTATCTGAAAATCGGTGACAAACGCAAAATGATCGGAGGGATAGTCGTTTTGTTGGTGATTCGGAATGAAGATCAAAGGCTGTTGACCACAGTACGCGCCCGACTGAACTGGCGTCAGCAGTGGCGACTTGTACAGGATGAAGTCAATGCGGTCTTGTGTTGTTGGAATGGTGTAGCCCCAGTCCTTTTTGTATTTGTTCACTGTCGACCAAGTGATGCCTGCAGCCATTGCGAAATATCTGCATTTTCACTCTTTTATGGTTGGATCGGCTACACTAAAAACTAAATGCAACCGCACTCTCATTTCACTGATTTAGCAAAAAGCAACAATCACATGTGCATTCGAACTTTGAAAACATTGTGTACATATCTGTCCACATCGAGCTAATTGGACAAATCAGTGCTCATTCGCAGTTTACCAGCAGTAAGTTCACCGGTTGAATGGCTTTATACAAGTAACCTGGATTCTTTTTCGGGTCCGGGTAAATTTGCCGATAACTGTCTTTCAGTCCAACATTCTCAAGCAGTTTTGTTGCGGGAAACTCATAGTGCCAGTCGCAATGCTCGTCGGCCATTTCGGGCGTCCAGTCAAGATGCGACGGGCAGTTGAAATCGCCAGCGAGTACCAGTGGCTCCTGGCAATAGGGACACACAATTCACAAATCACAAATCAAAACAAGAACAGTCAGTTCCACGAATGGGGTGTTTGATTTCGACCAAAATCCGATACATATTCCTTCTTCCGGTGCGCTTGGCTCCGGTATGCTATGCGGAACGTTTCGCATGCTTTGTAACTATGCAAAAAAACTGACAGGTTACAGCAAACGTACGTTGCTGTAAATTTGCAGATCATAAAAGCCGATAAGTCCACCAACCCCACGGACGCACCTTTTCTGTGTTTTGCAGCGCTTCAATCAACCGATCGTTTACTAACAGTTGCTTCACATTTGTCACGCGGCCTGTAAACAAAAAAATAATGCTGATCACACTGGGAGAAATCGTGGGTGCTCTCACTCAACTATAAATGTTTTTTTGCATTCACAAATTTGCACAGCGAGAATTCAATTAATGCCGACATGACACATTTTCAGCATAAAATTAGCGTTCCATAGCTTTCCATAGCGTTACATAGCGTTACATGGCATTCATTGCAAAGTGACTTTGGCGATTGGCCATACCTCACCGACCTTGTCCCCCATTCAAGTCGACTTCACCAGCAACAAATGCCAACGGCTCCGTGTTGTGCTTGTTGCACGCAGCGTCCGGCGCCCAGTTGCGCCAGTCGAGGTGCACCGACCAAACGCTGACGTTCAATCGGCGTCTCGTCGCAGGCTGCTCATACTCGATCTTGAAACTCATGCCGTACTCAGTCTGCAATGACGCGACCACCAATGATACATTGTATAGCATTTTTATTTGCACCGAAATGACGTCATGTGTGCTTCACACCTGCGCTTGTCATTCATGCACAACAGAGGACCCACCCTGCACGTGAAAAAAATGCCTGAAGGGGTGAACGCACGACTTTATTTGAGTGCATGCACGCAGAACAGTCAAACAGATGCAGATGTTTGCACAGATGTGCGCGGTGCAGAACAATCAGCGTGCCAGATTCAAACGTGCCATATTAGAATGCACGCTATGTTTCACTGCAGTTCGTCCGTGCCTGTGTGTAAGTGTCATGGTAGATGCGGTGGCGTGTCAGTATCGCTGCGTCTGGGTAGCCGCCGTCTCGCATTTGCCCCTGCCATTTCATGCCAATCAACTGCGTCAAATTGTCAAAGCACTCTGGTCGATTGTAGTTGATCTCCTACACACAGTTGCCTTTCGAATGTATAAAAAGAAGAACTGTTTTGAGATCAAGCCAACCGTTAACACCACCGATCCACTCAATTAGTCAATAAATATGTACATGTACATGTCTCCCGGAAAGCCACCAACTGAAAACAACAACACAGGCTTGTCTTGAAAACCAATAACGCGCTTTTGCAATAAAAAGCAATAGCTCTCTCCCTCTCTGATTCTCTCGAAAAAGTTGGATCTAAAATTCCATTGCTTTTTGCCAGTTTTACGCACTTTCGGACCGGATCAGTTCTGGTGAAACAGAACCTATACTTCGGACCTATGTGCATAGGACGTTTTTGTAGAACTATAGTTTAACTATTTTTAGTTTGCAAGCGCTGATAAAAAGGCAGAAAGCAAAAATTCAGCAAAAAAGTTTCAATCTAATGGTTTTTCATGTTTTTCGCTAAAACAGCTTGCAACGAGAAGAACATAAATGAACCTGCAAACAGACGATATCAGGGTTGACGAGTTTTATGTGTTTCACAATCTTCGCAGGCCCATTCCACACCTCGCCGCCGCACTCCCACGTGTTGAACGTCATCACGCGCAACACCGCCGGTCGAAAGTAGTCCGCATACGGCACCGTGTCACCAAAAGCGTCGAAAGTTAGCACTGCTCCGGTTTGCACAACAATAATTGACAGGCTAATTGCAAAGAGCGCTTTGATTCGCTTGCAAAACATCGGTGCTTTTCTCAGGGACACGAAAGCTTTACAGTGAAACTGTACTTTTGTGCTCAGTATACTCAACGTACAGCACCACATGTACGTAGTGTGATGGTGATAAGAGCAGCAGTAGCAACGCTTGCACCACCGTTGTGTTTACGTGTAACATCATGCACTTGTACATCTTTGCTCTGCTGCTTGCTTCAGGTGTAACAGAACACAAAAAATATTTTTTGGTAAAACGCCAAATCCTTTTTTAGTCGAACAGAATATTCAAACAATGATTCAATAGTCATTAGTTACATAACCCCTTATTGAAAATTTTAAAAATTCACACGCTAATGTGGCGCAACAATCATCAAACAAAAACTAGTATTATCAGCTCGATGACTTGTCACAAAGTCGGTGAGTTTGTGCTCAGTTCAGCAAGTGCGCTGAAAAATGCAAACACGCATACGTGGTCTGTGTGAACTGAACTGGTGTCACAGTGCATGTTGTAAGTTGTTGTGACAAAATTTTCCATGTGCTCGGTTGTTTTTCAACGTGGGCAAACCGACAGTGTGGCTGCGAAATGAAAATGTTTTCAGAATTATTCAAATGAAAACATTTTCCGCAGAACACCCCTCTGATGCGTGCCTGGTTCATATTGGTGATCGTATTACTCGAAACTCTCAATGGATCGAGCGACGAAGCCGTCGACTGTGCTGATCTGCACTGTTTTCAAGCGTGCTTCAGCAACGCCACCGATTCAGTTGACCGATTAGTGAGTGATAATTGACAAGTTTCTTTTAAGAAGTTTTAAAAATTGACAACTCTTAAAAAAACGTTTTCAAGAAAAAAGAACACATTTTCCGGCCATTTCTACGCTTGTTGCCAGCCCAGCGCACTGATAACGATAACGATAACAGTATTTCAGAACGTAACCTGCATAAACGACTGCACTAGAGCGCCTGCCAGTTCACCGGCCCCCTGTAATTCGTCCGACTTGCGCGCTCCATCCATTGCGGCGAGACATGACTTCAAGGCGGCCAACGTGTCACGTGCGTTCATTGATGTCAGCAATGTGGATCGGCGAAGCAGCCTGCTCGTGTTGCAGTACCAACCACTGGACAAGACAGCGAATCAACGCTGGAAAACCATAAACGTACATGTACAATTTGACTGTTGTTAATTGCAGTTTGATTGATTGAGCTGATTGAATTTTGAATATTAGTTTTTGAATTTCAATGATTCTCATTCGAGTGACTGGCTGGTTGCTGCATCATGAACGTAAAGGCGCATTCATACAGTTTGAATTAATAGCTGCCCCGCGAGCAACGAGACTATGCTTACGCGAACGCGCAAAACGCCGCAGAGCTACGCAGCACCTGCTGCGTGCGCTGATGATGCAAACGGGTTCGCAAAGCCCTAGTAGCTGTGGGGGCAGCTGCGTGATTTATTGAATGCGATTTGTACAATTAGTGCCCGCAGAGGCGCCGCACAGCTGCACGACGTTTTGTGCATCAAAAAGTGTTTTTAGCTGCCGCATTGCTGTGCTTCACAATATTGATTTGTTAATTTGAAACATAAATCTGAGACACCTCGGCAACACAGGTTGTTATGACACATAAAATATGATAAAATCAATCTTGTTTGATTCGATTTTCACGGGATTTCAAATAAAATTCCCTGGCAAACGAAATCATTTTGAATCGAGCACCATCTTCAGCTCTTCCTTCACTGCAAAATATTTGTTGTATTTTGTCCAGTAAAACTTGCCACACACATGATCAGATTCTGTCTTCGGTTTTCTTGTCCCCGTTCGTTGTTCTGATTGATTTTTTTTTAATTTTGCAATTGTTTGTTTTTGATCAAAAAACTACCTGTTTTTGTTTGCTTGCTTGCTCACCGTTTTTTGAAAGCTACCTCGTCAAAGTTTCAGCACACGAACAATAATAAAAAACAACAAAAATCACAACCAATCAAACTTCCACAACCAAACTTCAAATCGTGGGACGCGCGGCAGCGCAGTCCCACAATATTATTTCAGAAAGCTCATTGCGAATATTTTGAAATTTCAATCGACCATAACATTCATGATAAATGACTAAACCAAGAAATGCTATTTGCTGTGCTAAGATGGCCCGATACCCTATCTATCCAAACCAAAAAATTAAACATCGGTTGCTTCTGTGATTTTACAGAACAAAAAAACCGAAAAAAATTTCAGGTTGTTGTTGTTGTCGTTGTTGTTGTCGACCGTTTCGGTGTCCACAAAAAATCTAAAGTTGTGTTCAAATTCGAATTCCAAATTGTACGGTATCCTATGTAATCGACCATGCTGCGTCTGATAGGCTAGGTGCCGAATTGTGAAAAAACTGTTTTTACCCGTGCCGGGTATAAAAAGAGTGCCCGTTAAGGGGTTTCCTGGTAAAAATCGTTGTTCTAATTTCATATTCCACGGTATTCATGTAATCGACCATGCTGCGTCTGATAGGCTAAGTGCTGAATTGTGAAACACTGTTTTTTACCTGTGCCGGGGTTGAAAAGGGTACTGTTTTTACCCGTGCCTGGTATAAAAAGGGTCCCCGGAAGGGTTTCCTCCTAAAAAACGTTGTTCTGATTTCAAATTCCACGGTATCCATGTAATCGACTATGCTGCGTCTGATAGGCTATAGTTTAGGTGCCAAATAGCAAAAAGCTGATATTTACCCGTGCCTGGGTTGAAAAGGGTCCCCGTAAAGGGTTTCCTCCTAAAAAACGTTGTTCTGATATCAAATTCCACAGTATCCATGTAATCGACTATGCTGCGTCGGATAGGCTATAGTTTAGGTGCCAAATAGCGAAAAGCTGATATTAACCCGTGCCTGGGTTGAAAAGGGCCCCGTAAAGGGTTTTCTCCTAAAAAACGTTGTTCTGATTTCAAATTCCACGGTATCCATGTAATCGACTATGCTGCGTCTGATAGGCTATAGTTTAGGTGCCAAATAGCAGAAAGCTGATATTAACCCGTGCCTGGGTTGAAAAGGGTCCCCGTAAAGGGTTTCCTCCTAAAAAACGTTGTTCTGATTTCAAATTCCACAGTATCCATGTAATCGACTATGCTGCGTCTGATAGGCTATAGTTCAGGTGCCAAATAGCGAAAAGCTGATATTAACCCGTGCCTGGGTTGAAAAGGGTCCACGGAAGGGTTCGCTCCTAAAAATCCTTGCTCTGAGTACAAATGCAACAGAAACCATTGCAGTCGACTATGCTGCGTCTGATAGGCTAAAACCCTATAAACTCTTTGAGATATAAACGAAAAAGACAAGTTCGGAAAAATGCCCGAAGGGCATGAAAAAGACCAAATATTATTTCAGAATGACACAGATAGAAAAGTGTGACACAAGGATTTTCACAAGATCAAACATTTTATGAAACGTGTGTGAACTGGAAAGTTACAAACTGAAATAATATTTACGTCAATATATTTTTGTCATTTCAAGGCACTGGCTCCGGTTGTGACCGCAGTACCGCACTCATCGTAAAAGGGTTCCGCCCGCAAACACCATATTAAGCAAATCATTTGATACAGTATTCACAAATAAAAAGAGCATGTTCACAGCAGCAAATGATTTTTTTGCAGCATCAAATGAAGTGAGATAAAATTTGTACAGAGATTGTGCCTTCCTTGAGAATGACAAAAAAGATATTGGCGTAAATATTATTTCAGTTTGTAACTTTCCAGTTCACACACGTTTCATAAGATGTTTGATCTTGTGAAAATCCTTGTGTCACACTTTTCTATCTGTGTCATTCTGAAATAATATTTGGTCTTTTTCATGCCCTTCGGGCATTTTTCCGAACTTGTGAAATAATGCAACAGAATGAAACAATAAAACAACTTTGAAAAGTAGTCTGTTGGTCAAAAAATCCCAAAGACAGCATTTGGACTTTTTGAATTTTTTGACAACATGTTGAATTTAATGAAGTTTTTGAGCATCGTAACAGCTTGGATGGACGTCCGGACTCCGGAACAGTTTTTCTAATTTCCTGAAGCTAAAAATCGAAATTCTGAACACTGAAAATGCTGTTGGCATCTGATGGCCATTGCGTGCCACTGCCGTGCAATGCAGAGCACTTGTCACACAAACTCAGCGACATAGTGATGTTTCACGTCAACACTGGGTGTTTTGATCAACAATACCTCCTCATTTGCTTCACCAGCTGTGCGCTTTTTTACTTCCAGATCTATAAAGTTTATTAGTTTGACGGCGCGTAAATAATTTCTCTAGAACGCGCACGCACTGTGCAGCTGTGCTGCAGCTAGAAGCACGTTCCGAATGCATAAAAAGCCACATAGCTACGGAGCAGTTGTTGGGTGCGCTGATGAACTTTGCGAACGCGTGTTGTTGCGTTGCTGCCCCACAGCTGCACGCGCCTTGCGAATGCGTAAAAAGCGCATAGCTATCATTCTCCTGTTGGGGGCGCTAATGAAACAACGCGAACGCGTTTTGCAGTGTTTAATAGCCGCGCGTGCTTAAAAAACATTGTATGAATGCCGCTGGCCGTCACGGAGCTTTGTTGCAGGTTGTGCCGACGCCATCAGCCACCACAAAGCTGACCTTGACTGTCAGAAAGCCGATCGCATGCGATGGGTATCGCTTCCGGGCAGCCAGTGTTTCGGCGACCGCTGTCTCTCGCTGGTCGAATGTGCCCGAATTGTCAGGCACGCTAATCACACCGCACACACTTCACTGTTTTAGAACACTGTGCGAAGCGAAAAAAGTGTAAACACGATAGTAAAAAGCAAAATTCACATACGCTAAAAACTATGTACAGGGTGGGCCAAAAAAAAGGTTCCATTTTCAAACTGCTGTCACTGGCTGGTGTTTTAATATTATGAGCTGAAATTTTCAGCACTGATAAAACATGTGATGCCATTTTACTGACAAAAATTTTTTTCCGATATATAATTTGATTGTGGCAGATTTTCTAAAAAGCTCGAAAAATCACCAAATTGACTGAAATGAGTGCAAGAAAAAATTAGTATCAAGATGCGTGATTCAATTTTGCAACTGTTGCGAAGGTCACAAATGGGTCTTTTTGGATACCCGGGGTATTGATAGCTCAAATCATGCGCTCAAGAGTGGAAAGGTCTCACACTTGAATTGCATTTGAGCAGCTCGAGCGAAATTCTGATGTTTCACAACGGACTCGAGTCAGCAGCCATGCGACTGCGACAGAAAGAATTGTTCAGTTGACATTTTGTTTTGTGTGTTGCTCTATCTGTTAATTTGTTTCTTTTGAAAAGTTTTTCTGCGGTTTGAATAAAAACAGTGTTTCAGTTTCAGTGTTCTGCAGTTTCGTCATGGTTAAGTGGACAGCAGAACAACGGGTCTGGTGTGCTATCTGGTGGGAGCAATCTAAAAGTTTTTCTGCAGTGACTGGAAAGTTTCGCATAAAATTCAATCCAGCCGCTGCCGGACGAGAACCTTGATGATGATTTGGATGAGCAATGATCGTTGTGAAATTCTTGGTTAAAAATCTGTTTTTTTGAAAATTTAGGAATTTTTAAACATTGTGCTGTAAAACTGAATATACTTGACCAACCTGAATAAAAATTTTGTCAGAAAAATGGCATCACATGTTTTATCAATGCTGAAAGTTTCAGCTCATAATATTGAAACACCAGCCAGTGACAGCAGTTTGAAAATGGAACCTTTTTTTGGCCCACCCTGTACATGAGTGCCCGGTGAGACTGTAGCAGGCCTCTAACCGGCCTTCCACAGAGAATGTAGTGAACAGCGAACCTTTTCGGTTTTTAAAGCTCAAACGCTCAGTTTAATTTTCTGCAGTATTTTGTATTTTAGCAATGACTGCTGATTTGCTGGATCGTATGTACACGCTGAATCTGCTGAACAGCTCGCTCGAAAATGATAAAGTGATTAGTTACATACACGTCGGTCTTTCAGACGGTAAATTCTGAAACGGTTGCTTTCAACTTGGCTGCCCATTTGACGTCTGGCGGATTTGCATTCTATTACAATCTAACTCTATCGAACTAGCTGATTGGTTGAATTTGGCTTGCACAAATGTGTATGGATGTATGAATCACGTTATCACCAACCGCTATTCAACTGATCGGATATGCTGTTGAATGTAGAATGCATTTTTGATGGTGATCGAGATGGATTTATTTGATAATATACGGGATCGTACGCATCGTCGAAAGGTGTCGGAACAAACGACTGACCATTTTCAAATTGCAATTCAATCCATGCAAGTGCTGACGTTACCACCAATCAGCGCGTGTTTCAGCCGATCACCCACTGGACTGCTCACCAGTCATGATCAGCTCAATCACCACCGACAGACCGCGTGACTGCCGAGTTCCCGGTCAACTGGCGCCCGCACTGAACACCGTCCGCGACCGAAACGTTCGTGGCATACATTCGCAGGCCCATCTCATTTTGCGTGACCGTATTTTTCAGACTCTACCAGTGTACTGGAAAAGCACACGCGCGTGCTTCAATTTGTCCATTGTGACAAAACACACTGACCATTGTTATTCAAAAGGTTGGAAAACAATGGGAGAAACATGGATAAAATCATGTTGGAGACAACTGTGCGCAACAATTGTGGACCACCGCATTATTTCCGTTTTTTATTTTCATTTTTTTAGTTGACGTGCGTCGACTCCAACGTGCTACGCTTGATCTATCCGGCCGCAATACTGAACACAACAAACTGCGCGCGAATTTTCCTGGTCAGTCGAAGCAGTTTTTTTATGAACTCCACGTGTCTTTTTTTACAATAATCGACGAAAAAAAACAAACAAACACGCACGAAAAGATGCAAGGCGTTGCTTTTCAATGTTCAAGCTGAGCTAAGCAATACACGCTTCAAAACACATGCCATGTCAAACCTCGTGCCAAACAATAAATCGTTGAAAAAGTCAAGCGGCAGTGGTAGTGGTAGTGGTAGTGGTAGAAGAGCTGGTAAGGTAGAAAAAGTGGTCGTCTGTAAAAGTAGTAGAAAAAGCACCAACAAAAAAATCACCTTGCCAAGAAGCTCCAAGAACAAAAATATCCCAGATGGCATACGGTTGGCCATCGACGCTCCTCTTGGTGAGCTTCTTGGTATGCACGCATGACTTTTTTCTCAGTGAGTGGTGAGAATGTCACTATCGACGTGAAATTAGCTTCCAAGCTGTGACCGACCGAGCACGGCGACTTGGTTATCACGGTGGCATAATGCTGATATTGGCCCTAAAGGAGCTTCCCATGTTTGCGTTGTGCACCGCTTGGATGCTTCTGCTGTTTTTTTTAATGTTTGACTATTTTTGCATGACATACAATTTTGGCCCGTCGTGACGTTCGGCACGCATTTTGGAATGTATTTTGGTGTTTTTTTGTGCGTGTTCGTAATTCGATTACCATGCTAACATAAAATCGAGAAACAAATACTAAAATGACTTTCAGCACACCTCGTATAAATTAGGGCGCGCTAAGATTTGTGGGGTGCCGCGTTACTCAATGCGTCAGCAAGAATCCATCTGGTTCGGTGAGTTTGGTTAGCTGAAATCCATTTAAAAATGGTTTAAAATAGTTTTTTTTTTGCAGATTGCGACCACGTGCGGGGTGCTGATTGTGATGTCTATAGACAAGGTCTGTCATTGAAAATGATGCGTCTGACTTTTTAACGTCAGTTAGCGTTTTCAACCGCCAATAAAAAATGTGCAACTGTCGTCAAAAACGTTTTCATTTTTTTGCTCGTACACAATACCATTTCTCTGAATGACGGATGGAATCACATATTGTATATGGTTTTCCGCGTTTCTTTGCCAGGACGATGCTTTGGTAGCAATCACTTCGATATCGGCAGCTATGATTGGTCGGATCCAAGCACGGAAAATGCGAGCGTTCACATTTCGTGGAACTCGTCGGTGATCTTTGACATCGAACTGAGCTGGGAACCAGGGTGGTACGCCCTGAGGTATGGCCGCATGTCCGAACAAGCACCACTGAAAACGAAGGACGTCATTGGGCAGATTATCATGGTAAAGATATTGGGTAATTATCATGGAATTTATCACACTTGGGAATACCGTCCACCGACGTGCTGTGTCTGTCTCATGAAAGTGTGGATCAAACCAAATTAAACTGATTGGTTCCACCAGATGCAAATCTTTCGATTGTTTCAAACCAGTTTTACAGATTCCATCTTCCAGACTATAGTCTTTCAAAACAACCGAACCAACAGTAATCGAAAGTAATTAATTTTCAGCCGCTCAATGAAACGCACGTGAATCTAACTTTGCCTGCTGGAAAGTATGGTGTGCAACTGTGTGTGCTTTATGCTGCCCAAGACAAACTGCCACCTTTCAATAATTACTATTTTCGCCAATTGGATATAGTGGATTATGAAACGATTGAAGGTACATGTTAATGATCGGTTTTATTACATGCAAAGGTCACTCACAGTTCACAAAACACACGCACACGCACACGCACACGCACATGCACACGCACACGCACACGCACACGCACACGCACACGCACACGCACACGCACATGAACACGCACACGCACACGCACACGCACACGCACACGCACACGCACACGCACACGCACACGCACACGCACACGCACACGCACACGCACACGCACACGCACACGCACACGCACACGCACATGAACACGCACACGCACACGCACACGCACACGCACACGCACACGCACACGCACACGCACACGCACACGCACATGAACACGCACACGCACACGCACATGCACATGCACACGCACAAACGCACATACACGCATACACACATTTATAATTATGGCTTGTTTGTAATCATTGAGAAATGCACACATACACAGCAACACAACACACTTTTATTTGCGCAACAGCTCAACGGAAGTCGGCTAAAGCTGTCGTCGTCAGCGTTTTGCTTGGCGTGGCATCGTTGCTCATCTTGTTGCTGGTTGTGTCTGTCACGCTATGGCTCCGGAAAGAGGTGAAATGGCGCAAATTCAGCCGTGAAATGCGCCTGACTAAGCGCAAACTGAATGAACCAAATGCGTACCTGGACAACATCAAGAAGTATGCTGGATCGCGTGTCTTTTACTTGTCGCTTGCTGATAGTGAATATTTGAGACGACTTTTCACACGAACATCACGTTTTCAAGTAAAATAACCCGAAGCTTCAATAACAAGTTGTTGTGCATGAACAGATTAACAACAACTTTAGCTTTGATCTGCTGGAAGTGTCTGATGCAGCGGTTGAATTTAAAGAATACATTGGCGGGCGCAACGGATGCGTTTACAAAGGTTGGTCAAATATCCAAAACTTCTCAGTCGTCATACCAAAAAATCGGAGACGGGGGGAACCAAAAAACGAAAACCACATTCTCAGGACTTCTGAAAGGTCACAAGCTACTGATGAGCATTTGTTCGCGGGAAGTGCAACCAGAAATCACACGTCGATACGGTTCACCGGAGGCACCAGTGCCGGCGGCCATCAAGACTCAGCGCGACGAAAGTGCAGACGCTCAGAAAGACTTCTTACTGGAAGTTGGTCAGGGTGCTCGACCAGTGAGCAGAAATGAATTCCTTTACTTTGTGCAGCATGCGTTTGAAACTTTGAGTTGGAACTTTTCGACGGAGAATTGGCGGTTTGTCGCACTACTGTCATTCAGTGCTGGCCAACCACAGTGTTTCTTTCCGCGTGCGGTGTTATGTTGCATGTCGCAACGCAACGTTGTGAATGCGTTTGCAGATTCTGGTGACAAAGCAGCTGTTGCAGAGGATCGGCATGCATGAAAACATCGTGCATCCATTGGCATTCAGCACAAAAACACAGCCGATCTGTCTAGTAATGGAGTACTGCAACCTTGGCAGTCTCGACGTTTGGCTACCGGCAGCGCGTCAATGGCTCGAGAAAGTAATGTCTAGTTGCTTGAAAATGTGAAAAAAAACAGTGGATGTAAAATTTTGGATAAAAGTACCGTTTTTTGTGTGTGGTGTGTGTACCCGTTAATGGTGATTGTGCACATCTCTTTGCTTCCCTTACTAATGATAGCAGAGTCTCAGCGTACCCGTTACTGCTGATTGTGTATCTCAGAATAACCGTCGAATGTTTTTTTAAGGCCAATTCATGCACGAAATTTATATATCCTGCACGTCACGTATGAATGCTTGCAGTAACGAGCAGTTGTTCTAAAGATAACGTGACGTGACGTGACGTGACGTGACGTAACGTGACGTGACGTGACGTGACATGACGTGGCGTGACGTGACGGATAAATTTATGTGCATGAAATGGCCTTTACACAGCCGGAAAGCGAGCGCGGCGCGATCAGTCCGCCCGTGAGCGAGTTGATGCTCTGCACGATCGCATTGCACGTTTGCGAGGCCATGGTTCGATTCACTGAGCTGGCATTCGTCCACCGCGACGTGGCGGCGCGCAACGTGCTGCTGCACCAGCAAATCGAACAGACCGCTCAATCGAGTTCGGGTGATCAGCCGAAAAACACAAGTAGAATCATTGCGAAACTGGCCGATTTCGGGCACGCGCGCCCATTGACGGCTGAAGACGAACAGGCAGAAGAAGCGCTCTACATTCGACGGTCGACGCAGCCAGTGCCAGTGCGCTTGATGGCACCTGAGTCGCTTGACCCTGATCGACAAGTGACCACGCCGATGTCAGAGGTGTAAGTTCATTGATACTGGAAAAGTGATTTTGAAATTTGACTTTTTATACAAACTGTTGCACTTCCAGTTGAAACTCAAAATTTTTTTTTCAAAAAAAATTTAAATTCGGCGGCGCGTGCATCACCAACTCATCACAGTGTGCCAGTGTGTTTGTACACTGCGCCAGTGTGTATACCATAAAACAAGTGTGTGCACATGCTCACCAACACAGCATGTAACAACACACTCGTATTGTTTGCTCGCAGCTGGTCGTTTGGCGTGTTCTTGTACGAGCTGTTCACATTCGGCGAAACACCGTACAGCAGGCAGAACGTCGGTGTTGACCCGTTGACGGGCCTAACGCAGATGCGCAGTCATCTTGAGGCCGGCAACAGGCTGACGCTCGATCACCGGTATTGCCCGGTAGCTGACGAAATGCACGTAAACTGGTTGAACAGTGTTTTGTTGATCAGTTACTACGGCTGTTGTTTTGGGCTCCTCGGAGTAGCAGAATGGCTATAAGATTCAAACTTGTGAAGGCGGTATGATTATTGACGCATGCGTGCATGTATAGCTGTGACCAGTAAAATATTATGTCACCAACCATATGACCGATGGGAATATTTTCCGTCACAGTGATTCCTTGCTGGCTCATTTCAAACTAGACCAGTAGTGTCTCAAAAAAACTTCAGATTCATGCATCTTCACTTCGGATTGTTTCCATCCTAAAAAACTCATGAGGGCGATTCAGAACGAACACGCGTTAAAAACGCCAAATTCCAAGTTCAAATTCATTCCAAAGTCTATAACTTCATGCCATGCCAAAATTTGTGCCAAAATTTTAAAAAATGACAAAAAAAGCCAATGCAATTTTTTTAAATAAGACGAATTTTGGCATGGGGTTTGGCATGGAATAAATTTGGGATCAATTTTTGAATGGATTTTGGCGCGCGCGTGCTGCTTGACCACACACCAGGAAAAACTAGCAGAACGCTATTATAGACGATTCAAAGCAAAACTTTCCATTTGATCACTTTTTCTCGTTCAAGGTGAAAAAAACGCAACAAACATGAAACAACAGTGCATGCGCACTCAAAACGGAAAACTCGACAAAAAACATGAAACAACTTCGCCGTTTGGGAATCAAATTTTATATGTGGCAAACTGTGTGGGGGGACGCGAAGCCAAAAAGATTCAAAAGTAAGCCCACGTCATGCGTGATAAATATATTGCAATATTTGCGGGCTACATCATTCATTTGAGGCATGATACGCACCCGAGGGACGCATTGCACAGAGTTTCACAGTTGTTTTCACAAGTGTACAAGCAGTAAGTTTTCGATTGTTTTGCTTTTTTTTCACTTCTTTTATCCCCATTACAATTTGCGATGTCCGAGTTAAGTTTAGATTACAGTTATTTTGAAATGTCGCTGATTCCGTTCCATTTGCTGTCCACATTCCGCTTGCTTAACTCAACTACCGATTACATACAGCTACGGTATCTATGATTGTAATTGGTCTTTTGAAACGACTTCTGGTTGGTTACACCGCGGTCAATTGAAAATGTAACTTTGCTTTTCATGTTTTTATACTCGTGAAAGTTTTTTTTATTTTCTTACCAAACACAAAACAAAATCTAGCAACAGAACCAAAAGAAAAGAATATAAATCAGCAAGCACTATTTCCAAGTAACCATTTTCAGACTTTGAGTTCACACGGTTGAAAGAAATTGTTGCCGATAACGATGTACCAGGTGGCAAAAGTTGTGCGTCAACGCAAAGAACTGGCAAAGGAGCTGGCTGGTGGCGGTGACAGTTCGCCTAAGGTTATGTGATGCTGCAAAAGTTCATTGTTTTGATTTGCTTTCGACCACACAAAGGCAGTCACATTCACATTACACACACACAAAGATTTCGATTCACAAACACGCGTTCCAAACCGCAAAGCTGATGAAAGCTAAAAAAGCGCCAGATTTTATCATTTCTACTGACTGGCACAATCAGTAGCGCACCTAAATACAGCCAATCCAGCGAAGGGCGGCTGTGATCAACAAAAGGCGAATAGGCAAAAGTACTTGTGCAAAACTGCGTTTTTTTTTCAAGGAAACTGTTGAATGCTTCGTCTTTTTTTGAATAAAAAAGCGTATTTTGCCATTTCTCCAGACGTTCGGTAAGGGCCGCACAACTGCAATTGCGGGCGAGAAGTTGCACGCTGACCACAGACGTCATGAACTGTACATGATAAAAATGCAACGTTTGAATCAGGGCGAAATCATGGCCCTGAAAGTCACCTGGAGACGACTCAGGGAGTGTGAGTGATTTCATCGTTGGCTCTTGGGCGTCTGTGGTGTTGTTGGGTTTTTATGGTATAATCGCCTTAGATCGCTATAAAGCAGAGGCACGTTTTTTAATGAAAGAATCAAATCGTGTAAATCGGCGGCGTTGGGTTACAGAGAAGCTCACCACACCTCAAGTCCACCAACCAATTTATCAAATAGCAGCCATTCAGCTTTTCATGCAATAAAACTGAAAATGCACCGTAAAACGTGTACCGTAACAATTGTTGTGTGGCGAGCCACTTAACCCTTCAGTGTGTGGCGTGTCGGTGTGTTTGCGTGACACATTCCACCAAAGTGACCATAACCAGTGCACCTGTCGCAGGTCTTGGCGGCCGGCTGACAGCGCGCCTGATGCAGGAGGCGTTTGCGAAAGTGGCCGAGAACAAACGCGAGCTGAAGGGCGTCTTTGCGAAGGCGGCGTTCGTGCACGTGCTCGTCGACAATCGCACGTACGGCGGAGTCGCGACGCAGAACGACCACGCCAGGTTCCTGGACGATTACATGCAGGACGTGATCGACTTCGTCAGCGGCTACCTGACCACACCGCCGAGCATGCCTTCGTCCATTGGTGAGCAAACGTTCGTTCATTTGCAGACACCCAGGATTTCAGGAATTCTCCGAATTTCAATTATTGAATGTCGCCAATTGAACTTAAAAAAGAGCGATAAGATTAATTTCCTCCCACCAGCGGCTCGTCACTACGCGCTGTGTCCGCTTGGAATGGACATCGCCATCTGGGAGAGCCTTGGCGAGACGCTGTCCGAGTTGATCGGCAAGCAGGAGTGCGTCCGTGCGTTCCCGTACGCGCCGAAAGCGTGGAACACGCTGATTGCTGCGCTGACCGACTACTTCTGCCACGGCTTTCAGGTGTGCCTTTTATTATTCCAATTAAACGCAATAATTGCACAATGACTTCAATTTGGGAAATCTATTTCCACACAGACAGCAGAGCGAATGCCGCAAGACCCTCTGTGGAAGCGAGTTCGTTACGAGCCAAAGTTGAAGCAGCGACTTCGACCGAGTGACGTGGAGAAGAAACGATCGAAAAGTGCCACGGTGCACAGTAGGCCGCTGTTCAAGGACGTCGCCACGGTGGTCACCGAACAGGCGGCGGGGCGCACCAAGCGCAAACACGTGGACACAAACGGGCAACAGGACGATGCAACACGCACGAGCAATCACACACAAGCAAACTTGAAAAAATCAAGCAGCAGCGATCAAGAATCGATCAAACAACGCTGGACGCACGTCGCACACCTGGCGCTGCTCGACAGCAACCTCAAGAAACACCGCTCGACAGACAAAGAGAATGAAACGGCGCATGGAAGCGAGACCGTCGATGGCGAAAGTGGTGCAAATGAGCGCAAGCTTCACAGCAGCTCACTCCAGTGCCGTGCAAGGTATCGCTCCGTTCAAACTCAGACGACGCTACTCGGTGTGCAAGTGCAGTCGCTGCTGTTGCTCAAGGTCTGCAAAAAAGCCTGTTCGGTCGTTTGGTTTGCTTATGGTCAAAAAACACAATATGAACATGGTTGGTTTGTTTGATTTTCAGGAACGACAGGACCAGATGCCGATAAAAAGCAATACCGGCAAAGAAGAGCGCACGACCCAGCCAGCGGAGCCAGCAGAAACCAACGACCTCAAAGTGAACATTTCCTCGTTACAGGGTGTGCCGTGCAGCCGCCCGTTCCACCGGTATCACCAGCCGAAACGCGCTCAGTCAGTGGCCAGTCGCTTCCCCGTCACTACAACTGAGCAAACGTACAACACTCAAAGTCCGTCACAGAACAGAATCGGAAACTCCGACAAGAAACGGCGCATTTTCGAGAACAAACAACAGTCGCTGCCGTTGGACGAGGGGGTGATTGGGCGGGATGAACGCAGCAATCAGGGTGCTGCACTGGACAGGAGTCACCGAGCGACAGAGTCAGCGCCGAACGTGCACTGGCCGGACGGCACCGCTTCACCGGAGTCACCTGAAATCGGCGCAAAAGTGTCGAGTGTCGGCAACGTTAGCGCAACACCACTGAGCACCAGAAGAGACGGCACGTTCAAGAAGCAGTGCTCATTGCCGTTGCTGAGCAGCGCACCAACGCCAACGCTGGACGCTGCCAGCGAGGACTCGGACGAATCAACGCTCGTTGACAACAACACCAATGTCACGCGACCAATCAGTGAGGAGAAGAACATTTCGCAACATCAAAAGCCGCCGCTGAATCGATCTCTGCGGAGGAGTGGACACAGTTCGTCCATGATCGTGCTGGACAGCATCTCTCCGAACAAAAAGACTGATCTCAAGGGTAACCGGAATTTGGATGTTAGCGAGCTTTGTCACCAGTCAAATCGAGTCAGCAGACAAATGACCGTCACACCGTCGCTCGTTGACAATTCTCCGCATCAACGCCAACATTTGTCTCGTCACCCGAATCACCAGTGGAACGAGATGTACCGAATTCAGCTGCGAGTGAATGCGCACCGCGTTCGCAAGTTCCTCACGAAAACCGCCGGCGCCACACGCCCGATCCTGCGCAGTTGGTCGGCCGATCCACAGGAGTGTCACGGTCACGCACAAGTGAACAGACCAGACGAAGCTGGCAGCGAAACAGCGGAGCCGACAGTTGTGGGCTCACCTGCTGGCGAGCGTGCAGCAACCGACAGAGCCAAAGAAACCGAACTCACTGGTGACACTTTGCAACTGAACGCGAAACGAAACAAATTTGCGAGGCACCGCTCGACCAGCGTCAACGTGTCGCCAGCTGGCGTCGAATGTCTTGGCGGCATTCGAGTGGAGTCTGCGTTTCTTGACGATTTGCTGAACAACAACATTGGTGAATGCAAGCACACACCGGAGGATGGACCAGCGACCAACACCGCTAATCGGTATGAATTAGTGATCACAAAAAAAATCTCGCATTGGCTTTTAAAAAACACCAGCTGCATTTTTTTGTTAATTCAACTAGCGTTTTCAATTGAAAGAACTCCAGGCAAACGCCAAGGTGGTACGCCGTTTGTCAAGGGGCAATGAGTTAAAATATTTGCTCTATCGGTCACACACAACATAATTGACGCTTGCTTAATGATATGAATTTTGTTGTAAGGCGATCAAATCAACTGCCATGCTTGGGTTTTCAAGCATTTGTCTAGCGTTTTTCAATGGAAAACGCCAGCAGCGTTTTTATCGCCGACGCCAGAGCAGGTATCATAACAGAGCATGACATTGTTGCTGATTGACCGTTTTTTGTAGTGACGCACGCTGAACGTGATGTGACCTCCATTGATATGCGCACAGAATTGAGCGGTTCTTGCAAACAAAGAATAATGACACGCCTCTTTCCAGCGGCAACCGACCGAAAGAGCAGAGCAAGGGGCCGAAATCGTTGGTGTCCCTGGCGCTCGAGTCCCCATGCCGTCGTATTCTGTCGAGTGTCTGTCAGCAGCCAACGAACAAGCCGACGACCACCACGGCCACCGAGGCGTCAACGTGCGTCCGTCATCATCTGGTACGCGACTCTCTGCGCCGCATGCAACAGCTACGCCGGGTGCACCTGCCGCAGTTGTCCGCGTGCCTCTGGCAACGTCTGATGGTCGTCGACAAACTGTCGCCGTTGAACGAGCACAACGTCAACATCAACATCAACAACAACAACAAAAGCGCACACGGTGACACCGCGGCCGACGATCAACTGGAAACGCTGATGCTCACCGACGCACTGGAGGAGCAACGCGACGTCAACGGTAATTACGCGCAGCGCTTCAGGTGGCGACGCGAGTCGTCGTGCGAACAGTGTCAGCAGCAGCAGCAGTTGCAGTGAACAAAACATTGTGAAAAACAAAGCGAAATTGCAGTAAATGTCTGTGAAGTAGAAGCTTTGCTTGAGGGCTAACAGGAAACGCGCTGAGAACTGCGCGGACACCATGCACAACACACAGTTGGGATTCCCAGAAGGGCTGTGGGATTGTGGAGAATTGGAAACTCCCTCCCGTGTGTGTTTTTCAATGCAAAGACGAACAGAGGTGTTTGTATTTCCGGCCAGTTCTAACAGATTTTGTTGTGTTCCCATTTGGTTGATTTCGCACGCGTTTAGTTGCATGCAACAGTTGTTTCAAAACATTTCCATTTTTAAAGTTTTTAGTGAAACCATACCACCGTCATGTCGCATTGTCTGCTTGATTGAAATACTGTCTGTAAACAACATATTTTTGAAAATTGGTGCACGTGGGCTTCTGCTGTTTACAGATGTAGCTGGAATTGTTCTGTCGTCGACGTCATTTTACTTATTATCTACTCTCATCTTATTAAAAACCAGATAATCCAATGATGTTTTTAACGGTAATAGACTGCGTACGTACTTCAATGTACTTGTTGAATGAAAGAAACCCCACCAGGAAACCATATCTTGGGCACAATATAATCTTTCTCAATTTACAAATATAAACATGGCAGAGAGACACAGACAAATGAAAAACGGAATACCTAGGATTCTGTTGTGGGCATTTATTGCTTGGGTACAAAAGATTCTCGTGGACGCGACGCCTCACTCGGCTTTCTACTTTTAATCAACGACAAATTTGTTCTGATTAAAAATGTTCCGTGATTAAAAATTTTTCACAAACATTCTCGCACGCAGGCCTAGACATTTGCAGACAATTTGATGAAAAACAACATCCAGGCAGAAATTCAGGTTTACAAACAATAAAACTGACGAGCATTTTTAAATATTTACTTCGAAAAAAGTTCTGCACGAGTGTTATGCAGCTGCACCGAGAAGTGCACGATCATCTGCATTTTACCGCGTTTTACCGGTTCTGCGATAGACCTGAGCAGGAATTTCTCAGGAGACCTGAGAAGGACCTTTCTTGCTCGCAGTTTGTCTGACTTGCTCTTTTTGTTTAATTATTTTGCCAAGTGATTGATGTCAATTAACGTCCATGTTTCAGTTGGAAATGGTTTGTCTGCTTCGTTTTTTTTTCTTTGTCTTGCACAATTCAGCGTTAAAAACGTTTTCGTTAGTTTATTTTTTAATTTACTCACAGCCTAAACCATTGTTTTTCTTTTTGCTCCTGCGTTTGCGAAACAAATTTCCTCAACTAATTCAAAACTCAATTCAATCCAGTATTCAGTTTTTTTCCCATATCAAACAGGGGTGGCTCATATTGAGTGTTTTTTTAAATGCGGAAGACGCATGTTAGTCTGGTTGCTTGCACCAGCATTACCGTTTTGTAACTTTTTCTAATCCACACAAATGTGTGTTTGAATGTTTGCTACGCTGCTGGATGACAAAAAGAAATTTAAGAACCATATTCAACTGCCCACGAGCGATATTGTTCACCATTTTGTGCAGTTTGATTGAGAAATTTTTGGAACAAAAAGTTTAGTTTTCACGTCATATCAGTAGTAAACAGGCATTTGATAACCATTTTTTCTAGGATGTCTGGCTGAATAAAAGCTTTTGGTGTGCTAATGCGTTTGTGCAATTGTTTTTTAGTGTCTGTCGTGGACTTGTTCGTGTGTTTCCAGTCAACAGGCGGACAGCAGCAAAGATACACATTGCCATGTGATACTGCATGTGTGCCTGTGTGTTTGTGACCGTGCACATTACTTTAGGCCTTAGGCTGGTGCAACATGAAACTTTCAGACATACGCAAGTTCAATTAAAAGGGCGTTCATAAATCGTGTTGATTAGCATCAGATTCGAAAAATGAAGCCGGACACACAGACACCTGATTACCATGCGTGGTAAACGCAGTTTACATTTCTCATCTAAAAATAAAATCATTATTTATAATATCGACACTTCGCGCGTTGCTCATGCTTATCGCATCGAAACTGATCGTGATTACGCAGAAAAAGGAAAATGCCAATGTCGAAGTCCAATGTTAATGCCATTCTAATCTCAAGATCAGGGTTGTGGCGAATTGGAGAATTTGTGGTTTCGCTTTCAAATATCCCATCTCATGGCGAGGGCATTGGTTTACGGGACGCTCAGCCGTTCAGTCACCCCTTTACACACAATCAAGTGCACGGTGTGTCGGTCTAATCCTTGTGCTTTTTGCATTTGTAAACTTTTGTTATTGCTGAGCGGCGAATCGATGCGATCAACTGAAACGGACAATAAACAGACGACCAGTAATGCGGTAATCGAGGTCGTGATTCTAGTGTTATGACGCCTCCACGAGCATTTCTCTTGTGAGAGCGCAAACAGAACAATATTTTTTTACTAAGAATTGTTTTTTGGCACTAAGATTATTCATAACATTATGTCGCTAAGATGATGTCATGTTATTTGACACGATTTTGCGTGCCTGTATTGTGTTACTGAAAATTGAGTTTTCATTTGCGATGTTTGATGTTTGCTTCATGTTTGATATTTGTGCGCTGATTGACAATCATTCCAATCGTGCGTGTCATGCTATGCGGGGTGCGGAACTTGCGTCATATAATTAATTGCGTGTTGACATACAATATGGCCGAAGAAATGAGGCAGTCCGTCAAGGCGGCATCAGTCGCAGACTAGGAGTTGTCTTTTTCAAAACTGCAAACATAATTCCCAATCATGTGTGCAACGGAAAAAGAATGAACAGAATAGCGCGAATAATCCGTTAGTTTAAAAAAACACGTCAAATTTAGCACACAAATTGGTTTCTGAACGTCTTTTTTCTTACATTCAAAATTCGCGCGCTCCTTGAACCCTGAAAAAAGCTGCCATGTTTAATCGGCCATACCGTAATTGCTTTGCATAATATACACCGTATAAATTGCGTGTTTGACATTTTTTACTATTTGTTTTCAGATCTGCATGAAGCCCATATTCGAATATTTTCATCCAAAACTGATGTGCCGTTGATTAATTGGATGTAAGAGGTGCCACCAATGATTCCGCTCCTAATGGCGACCGTTAACAGCAGAAATACCGTTTTGCTGGTGCTCGCTTGTCTGCTGTGTGTCCCACCACTGTCCGTCAATGGCAATCCGCTCGTGCAGCCAGCCAGTGCCACTCCGGACAACAAGAAACACGCCAACACACAGACAATGCGGCCACCGATAATTCTGGACAAGAAAACCACGGAATTACTGAAGCAACTAGATGCGTTCATCGCCGAGTACAACAGGCGTCTGCGACAGAGACGCAAACTGAGACACCAACGGACGCATTCGCGTCGTCGACAATACTTGGCGTTCGCTCATGAACTGTGGGTCGTCAGACAGGCAATGTGAACGATGCTTGAGCGTTCGCTCGACAATTTACTCAATAAAACTGTTGAGTTACCACTGGTTGTTCAACGTTTATATAATTCTAATTCTACGATCTTGTACAATAAATGTGCTGCACAGTTTTGTTGACTTTGTTGTGCTGGATGGAAACTTTCAGATTTTTATTGTGCATTTTTTTACTTTTATCTTATTAAAGCGTCTGGCTTATATATAAATTTAGCTTGGTTCAGTCAGAGTATTGTTCTCATCATGCTAAACCATTCTCATTTCCGTTGGATCTCCCCAATTTCTGATTTATTAAAATTATCCCTTCTCGATCATTCCTTCGCCAAATTATTCTTTTCTTCAGTTGTTCGCTTTTGTACTGTATTTGTATATTTTGGATTCTTGAAATAAAAATGACTGTGTTTTCATGCAGCTTTCAACTTTTATCGCAGTGTCAATATTTCTTGTACTGGGCATTGAAAACCGTTGATTGTAAAACACGATTACGTGACTATTGGCATAAAATGCCATTTGTCTTCTATTTGGCATCAAAAATGCATAAAAACCTCCACACCAAAAAGTTAACAAGACACTTCTTCAATTCACTTAAGGACTGCAGTGAGCCCACATCAGCGCGATGCAATCGTACATTGTATGATGTACGTGTACTACAACTCTATAACATATCCAACTAGCTGATTGGTTGATGCAAGCAATCTGTGCATGGATTGCTGTGGACGTGGAGTTCGTTCGTTCGTTCGGAGCAACCCAGCAGCCGCCAATGCACCGTAGTGAAGGAAGCAATGCAGCAGAGTTTTCGACTCGCATCATCAGAAACACAAACGACGCAGTTTCACAGAGTTTAGAAGATTTTTAAAATCAGGATTCAACGAATAGTGAACGGATTTAAAAAATAAGACCATAAAATTCGGAATAAGCACAAAAAACACTGACCCAGAAAAAACATGACTTCAAAAAGCTTCCGATCGAATTGGTTGGCGGACTTTGATCGCGATTGCGATCCATTGATGTGCGCACGCCAAGTAAGAAAAAAGTAAGAAGAAAACTCAAAAAAAAAATTTAAATTCCGTTTCGAATGAAGCCATCTCTCTCCCCGAAAACCTCGCCCCCTATTTAAAGGTGCGATTTCGCCCTTTTTCAGTGCACTTCACAGCTTCATTTAAGAGGTTCGACCAGTAAACAGCCCAGACGTACTACCCAAACACTGTGAAAATTTTTCGTGTTTTCGGCCGGGCTGCGACTCATTCCAGCAAAAATGGAACAAAATGAGAAAACAAAGGGCGAATTCAAAATTTAAAGAATTCACGATTTGTTTCATAGAGTCGTAGAGTTTGTTATGCAAGAGGTGATTCCGTTACGAGCGCAATTGTGTTGCACTGTCACAAAGACAATGAATAACGAAACAGCCGACAATTTCCAGGCGACACGAGCATTCAAGAAATGGCCGTTTTGTTCCTGTTGGTTGAAATGGTGCGAATGTTAACGGTGATATGTGCAAGCTGAAGTACGATGTGTCCCTCTACTCCCTCAATAAAACGGTTTTGTTCCTGTTGGTTGAAATGGTGCGAATGTTAACGGTGATATGTGCAAGCTGAAGTACGATGTGTCCCTCTACTCCCTCAATAAAACGGTTTTGTTCCTGTTGGTTGAAATGGTGCGAATGTTAACGGTGATATGTGCAAGCTGAAGTACGATGTGTCCCTCTACTCCCTCAATAAAACGGTTTTGTTCCTGTTGGTTGAAATGGTGCGAATGTTAACGGTGATATGTGCAAGCTGAAGTACGATGTGTCCCTCTACTCCCTCAATAAAACGGTTTTGTTCCTGTTGGTTGAAATGGTGCGAATGTTAACGGTGATATGTGCAAGCTGAAGTACGATGTGTCCCTCTACTCCCTCAATAAAACGGTTTTGTTCCTGTTGGTTGAAATGGTGCGAATGTTAACGGTGATATGTGCAAGCTGAAGTACGATGTGTCCCTCTACTCCCTCAATAAAACGGTTTTGTTCCTGTTGGTTGAAATGGTGCGAATGTTAACGGTGATATGTGCAAGCTGAAGTACGATGTGTCCCTCTACTCCCTCAATAAAACGGTTTTGTTCCTGTTGGTTGAAATGGTGCGAATGTTAACGGTGATATGTGCAAGCTGAAGTACGATGTGTCCCTCTACTCCCTCAATAAAACGGTTTTGTTCCTGTTGGTTGAAATGGTGCGAATGTTAACGGTGATATGTGCAAGCTGAAGTACGATGTGTCCCTCTACTCCCTCAATAAAACGGTTTTGTTCCTGTTGGTTGAAATGGTGCGAATGTTAACGGTGATATGTGCAAGCTGAAGTACGATGTGTCCCTCTACTCCCTCAATAAAACGGTTTTGTTCCTGTTGGTTGAAATGGTGCGAATGTTAACGGTGATATGTGCAAGCTGAAGTACGATGTGTCCCTCTACTCCCTCAATAAAACGGTTTTGTTCCTGTTGGTTGAAATGGTGCGAATGTTAACGGTGATATGTGCAAGCTGAAGTACGATGTGTCCCTCTACTCCCTCAATAAAACGGTTTTGTTCCTGTTGGTTGAAATGGTGCGAATGTTAACGGTGATATGTGCAAGCTGAAGTACGATGTGTCCCTCTACTCCCTCAATAAAACGGTTTTGTTCCTGTTGGTTGAAATGGTGCGAATGTTAACGGTGATACGTGCAAGCTGAAGTACGATGTGTCCCTCTACTCCCTCAATAAAACGGTTTTGTTCAGACAAAAAAGTGCACAAGAATGGAAACATATGTAGGATAGTGCGATCAGTGGGTGCCGGCTGATTGGATGGCCATTGAATAAAGCGCGTTGATTGGTTGCAATGAGCGATGGTTTGCAATAAGGAGTTTTTAGTTCCGTGTATGTTCGGTTAACTACATTTCTTGATGTATTGATGAACAATTTTCTTTGATCGTAAATGAGTCGTCCTGAAGTGCTGCCGCCGAAAATTCAAATCGGTCAGTCAGTAATGGTTCAATGAAAAGCTCACTGTTCGAATGTAGCTCTGTACTGAGAAGGAAAACACATTTTTTCTTCCATCGACACTCATCCACTATCCGTTCCATACCGTATTCTTGAATTAACTGTCCTTATTTTAAAGACTTTTGTTTTTAGTGCGCGTGCCTGGTTGCCTTTGAAGGTCTCCAACGGCAATCAGTAGTATCGTGACTATCGTCGTGTATCTAACACATTTTGCAACAAAGTGACCTTTTCATAAGGATTCCGACGAAAACGCATGCAAATTACTTCTCGGGGGATATTGCAGTCGATCTTATTATCTATAGTTATTTGCTGGTTGCTAGGGACAATGCAAACGGCATTCGGAAGCCAAACGAAAATTGTGTTACCAACCTGTCAGCACGGCACGACAGTAGCTTTTATTCAGGTACAGACTGTGAATCGCTAAAAATACTTTGTATTTTTGTAAAATTCTGCTTCGAAGTTCTAATGTTTTATCTTTCTATGTACCATTTCAAAAAAATTGAGCTTTTATTTTGACTTTGTTATGTGACTGCACATACAGTATTATCGTTACAGGAAGACCGCGTGCACAAAAGTTTCACGCGTTGGGGAAAAGCCGGACACCAAACCAAACGCATGACGTCATCCGACGTCTTTCGTCAGCTACCGTAACCCAATTTTGAATTCCCGCGGATTCTTGAAACGTTTTTCCTATCCCTGTGTGCAAAGGCATAGAGAACCGGGACCAAAATGAAAGATAATAGTACATCTAAAAAGCAGCTGCATTACTTTTGACAAGTTGTGTTAAAAATACAATGAAATTACGATGAAGGCCACGCCATGATATAGTGTGACTGAAGATTTCTAAAGAATATATCGATAATTATTTCATCCTTTGCTTTCATGAAGCTGACAGATGAAATGTGTATGATTCTGTTTTTGTGCAACAACAAGCAGAAGATGACAACACAAAACATACTGCACATGTTTTGAAAGAATCTTTGATGATAATATAATGTTGCAGTTCAAAACTCAAGACTTCAAAAATCAACGCATGATTATATTATCTAAAAATGCGGGAGACGCATATAAAAGGAGGAATATGGCCTTGTGTAAGCAGTGAAAGACTTGGCTCGACAACGCTTTTCAAGTCTCTGATGTGGTACACACGGATACAAGTACATAAGAGTTATATTTTTGCGCCGCGTTTGTTGTTTAAAAGCTTGCTGAAAAGCGTAAAAACTTTGAAGTTATTTTTCAGTTGTCCTCTTCAGTTTAGTCTGAAATCACACCATGTGCGAAATTCTGTAAATTCTGTGCAAAAGCAGAAACATCAGAAATTGCAAAATATTGCTGCATGTAGCTTTATCGTTGTTGTTGTTGTTGTTGTTTTGTTGGGATTTTTAGGCGATGTTTTTAGCCAGGGCTAACCCAGAGAAGCGTACAGAACGCCATTGAGTAGGGCGCCCATCGAGTTTTCTCTGTCATTAAGTGCCTACATACCCCTCGGCGGGGCTCGATCCCCCGAGCGCACAGACTGTAGTCTAACGCACTACCACCAGGCCACGAGCGGTGACAATTGTTGTTGTTGCTAACGTACGCACCGCTGTGCATACAGCAGCACCAGTGCAAAAAGTGTTGTCTTCCGTTGATTTTCACCCTTTTTACCAAACTCTTGTGACAGGATAAACCGGTGAGTCATTGCCACAGAAGGAGAACTTGCGTTCCCCAACGCCTCTGCGATACACTTTGTGCAAACCAGTGTCAGCGATCTAAAGTCTGATGGTTATTTTAGTGGTTTTAGTGGTCGCTAAATGCTAGAAATAAAGCAAATGTGAAAGTTTATTTGTCTACAATGTACGAGGGTTGCCACTTGCAACGGAAATAAAGAATAAACGGCGCAAAAATATGACCCTTATGTACTTGTATCCGTGTGTACCACATCAGAGACTTGAAAAGCGTTGTCGAGCCAAGTCTTTCACTGCTTACACAAGGCCATATTCCTCCTTTTATATGCGTCTCCCGCATTTTTAGATAATATTCTGACTTTTACATAAGCCCCGAAGGTCGGACCAAAATCACAATACGTTGGTCACACATTCTTCTAAACCCCGGACAACTCAGGTTTTTCATTTTTCGTTTTTTAGGACAATTTCGCCTATGCTATTTCTACGGCCGATTCGCCCAAAATCGTCACGATTCAGTACCTAGAATTGCTCACATAAGAAAACTGATCCAAAAACCGTGATCGGCGCATTGAATTACCCTGGAAAACACAGTTTTCTTGTTTTTCATTTCTGGACCGGTTTTACTAAATTCTACGGCCGATTCGCCCGAAATCGTCACGATTCGGTAACTAAAGTTGCTCACGTAAGAAAACTAACCCAAAATCTGTTATCAGCGCATTGAATTACCTTGGAAAACACAGTTTTCTTGTTTTTCATTTTTGGACCAATTTCCACGGCCGATTCGCCCAAAATCGTCCCGATTCAGTACCTAGAATTGCTCACATAAAAAAACTAACCCAGAATCCGCGATCAGCGCATTGAATTACCATGGAAAACACCGTTTTTTTTGTTTTTCATTATTGGACCGCTTTCGCCAATTTTCCACGGCCGATTCGCCCAAAATCGTCACGATTCAGTATCTAGAGTTGCTCACATAAAAAAACTAATCCAAAATCCGTGATCAGCGCATTGAATTGCCCTGAAAAACAACCTTTTATTGTTTTTCGTTTCTAGACCGATTTCGCCAATTTACACGGCCGATTCGCCCGAAATCGTCACGATTCAGCATCTAAAGTTGCTCACGTAAGAAAACTAACCCAAAATCCGTGATCAGCGCATTGAATTACCCTGGAAAACACCTTTTCTTGTTTTTCGTTTCTAGACCAATTTCGCCAATTTCCACGGTCGATTCGCCCGAAATCGTCACGATTCAGCATCTAAAGTTGCTCAGTAAAGAAAACTAATCCAAAATCCGTGATCAGCGCATTGAATTACCGTGGAAAACACCATTTTCTTGTTTTTCGTTTCTAAACCGATTTCGCCAATTTCCACGGCCGATTCGCCCGAAATCGTCACGATTCAGCATCTAAAGTTGCTCACGTAAGAAAACTAACCCAAAATCCGTGATCAGCGCATTGAATTACCGTGGAAAACACCATTTTCTTGTTTTTCGTTTCTAGACCGATTTCGCCAATTTCCACGGCCGATTCGCCCGAAATCGTCACGATTCAGCATCTAAAGTTGCTCACGTAAGAAAACTAACCCAAAATTCGTGATCAGCGCATTGAATTACCCTAGAAAACACCCTTTTCTTGTTTTTCGTTTCTAGACCGATTTCGCCAATGTCCACGGCCGATTCGCTCGAAATCGTCACGATTCAGCATCTAAAGTTGCTCACGTAAGAAAACTAACCCAAAATCCGTGATCAGCGCATTGAATTACCCTGGAAAACACCTTTTTCTTGTTTTTCGTTTCTAGACCGATGTCGCCAATTTCCACGGCCGATTCGCCCGAAATCGTCACGATTCAGCATCTAAAGTTGCTCACATAAAAAACTAACTCAAAATCCGTGATCAGCGCATTGAATTACCCTGAAAAACACCATTTTCTTGTTTTTCGTTTCTAGACCGATTTCGCCAATTTACACGGCCGATTCGCCCGAAATCGTCACGATTCAGCATCTAAAGTTGGTCACGTAAAAAAAACTAACCCAAAAATCCGTGATCAGCGCATTGAATTACCCTGGAAAACACCCTTTTCTTGTTTTTCGTTTCTGGACCGATTTCGCCAATTTCCACGGCCGATTCGCCCGAAATCGTCACGATTCAGCATCTAAAGTTGCTCACGTAAGAAAACTAACCCAAAATCCGTGATCAGCGCATTGAATTACCCTGGAAAACACCATTTTCTTGTTTTTCGTTTCTAGACCGATTTCGCCAATTTCCACGGCCGATTCGCCCGAAATCGTCACGATTCAGCATCTAAAGTTGCTCATGTAAGAAAACTAACCCAAAATCCGTGATCAGCGCATTGAATTACCCTGGAAAACACTCTTTTCTTGTTTTTCGTTTCTAGACCGACTTCGCCAATTTCCACGGCCGATTCGCTCGAAATCGTCACGATTCAGCATCTAAAGTTGCTCACGTAAGAAAACTAACCCAAAATCCGTGATCAGCGCATTGAATTCCTACGGACTAGACCTTTTTCCTATTATTTTTCGTAGCTCAGACAAAATTTGTAAGAGTGAAAAGCTGATACCCAGTCGAAATGCTACGAACTGTAAAAAATGCACAATTTTGACAAAAAAAAATGCCCGGGCAAAAATTTTTTCACAATCTACGGATGAAATTACCCCAGGAAACATTTTTGTTCGACTGTGAAAGTGTCGCAGGTAAAAATTGAAAGGGCGCACACTTAAAACCAGGTGAAAACCCTGCGAACTTTTAAAAATGCCCAATTTTTAACCCAAAACAAGGTCTGGGTAAAAAATTAATTTAATTTTCAAAATCTCCGGATGGAATTACCCCAGGAAACATTTTTGTTCGACTGTGAAAGTGTCGCAGGTAAAAATTGAAAGGGCGCACACTTAAAACCAGGTGAAAACCGTGCGAACTTTTAAAAATGCCCAATTTTTACCCAAAAACAGGGTCTGGGTAAAAAATTAACCCAATTTTCAAAATCTCCGTATGGAATTACCCCAGGAAACATTTTTGTTCGACTGTGAAAGTGTCGCAGGTAAAAACTGAAAGGGCGCACACATGTTGATTATCTAAAAATGCGGGAGACGCATATAAAAGGAGGAATATGGCCTTGTGTAAGCAGTGAAAGACTTGGCTCGACAACGCTTTTCAAGTCTCTGATGTGGTACACACACAAGTACATAAGAGCCATATTTTTGCGCCGTTTATTTATGATTTCGGTTGCACATGGCAACCCTCGTACTTTGTATTGTAGACAAATGAAACTTTCACATTTGCGGATTTCGGGCATTTAGCGACCACTAAAACTACTAAAATAACAATCAGACTTTAGCTCGCTGACACTGGTTTGTCCAGGACAAATTGTATCGCAGAAGCATTGCGGAACGCAAGGTCTCCTGTGGCAAAGGCAATGACTCACCGGACAGACGGTTTATCCTGCCACACCAGTTGAAGTTGACACCGGTAAAAAAGGTAAAAATCAACGGTAGACAACTCCTTTTTGTCACTGGTGCTGGTGTGTACACAGCGGTGCGTACGTTAACAACAACGAAAAAGCTACATGCAACAATGTTTTGCAATCTCTGATTTTTCTGTTTTTGCACAGAATTTACAGAATTTCGCACATGGCGTGATTTTAGATTAAATCGAAGAGGACAATTCAAAAATAACTTCAAAGATTTACGCTTTTCAGCAAAACGAAAACGAAAACGAAAGTTTCAGATTCGCTGCCCTCCGGGGATATAGCGACCGCAGGCCACCGAAACCGAAATCGGGCTAAGATCACTGGTGCCCCCAGGACAGAGCGGGGCTTAGAGGCTGTCCCCCTCACGTGGCGAGGGTATTGGTTCCACGGGATGGTGAGCCGTCCATTCCCCAATCCCAACGGAGTTTGGTACCTTCGGGTTTCCGGAATCGGTGGGGGGCGTGCTTCAAAAAAACAAACAAACGCGGCGCAAAAATATGACTCTTATGTACTTGTGTGTGTACCACATCAGAGACTTGAAAAGCGTTGTCGAGCCAAGTCTTTCACTGCTTACACAAGGCCATATTCCTCCTTTTATATGCGTCTCCCGCATTTTTAGATAATATTCTGACTTTTACATAAGCCCCGAAAGTCGGACCAAAATCACAATTCGACTCAGGTTTTTTTCATTTTTTCGTTTTTTAGGCCGATTTCGCCTATGCTACGGCCGATTCGCCCAAAATCGTCACGTTCAGTACCTAGACTTGCTCACGCAAGAAAACTGACCCAAAAGCCGTGATTGGCGCAATGAATTACCATGGAAAACACCGTGGTCTTGTTTTACATTTCTGGACCGGTTTCGCTAAATTCCACGGCCGATTCGCCCGAAATCGTCACTATTCAGTATTTAGAGTTGCTCACACAAGAAAACTAACCCAAAATCCGTGACCAGCGCATTGAATTACCCCGGACTACACCAGTTTTTCATTTTTTTGTCTTTAGACCGATTTCGCCAATTTCCACGGCCGATTCGCCCGAAATCGTCACGATTCAGTATCTAGAGTTGCTCACATAAGAAAACTAACCCAAAATCCGTGATCAGCGCATTGAATTACCCTGGAAAACACCAGTTTCTCATTTTTTTTGTTTTTGGACCGATTTCGCCAATTTCCACGGCCGATTCGACCGAAATCGTCACGATTCAGTATCTAGAGTTGCTCACATAAGAAAACTAACCTAAAATCCGTGATCAGCGCATTGAATTACACCGGACTACACCAGTTTCTCAATTTTTTGTCTTTGGACCGATTTCGCCAATTTCCACGGCCGATTCGCCCGAAATCGTCACGATTCAATATCTAGAGTTGCTCATATAAGAAAACTAACCCAAAATCCGTGATCAGCACATTGAATTACCCTAGAAAACACCAGTTTCTCATTTTTTGTTTTTGGACCGATTTCGCCAATTTTCGCGGCCGATTCGCCCGAAATCGTCACGATTCAGTATCTAGAGTTGCTCACATAAGAAAACTAACCCAAAATCCGTGATCAGCGCATTGCATTACCCCGGACTACACCAGTTTCTTATTTTTTTGTTTTTGGACCGATTTCGCCAATTTCCACGGCCGATTCGCCCGAAATCGTCACGACTTTGGTTATTTAACTGCTATTCTTTTCACTTTTTCAAAAAATAAAGGTCAAATTCAAATTCTCCGTTGTTGGTTACCCCTGTAAACTTTTTTATTTGTCAAATAACGGTTTGTTTCACGCGCAGAAATCGGAAATACACTTCAAAATAAGCATTTTTCGTAATTTTGTACAAACAAGCTAAATTTTGAGCCTTGGGAAGCATCGGAGAAAAAAATGAATGCGAAATTTGAAAATCTCGAAGGTTTTTACCCTAGAAAATGTTTTTATCATAACCGTCAGAATTTTCTAAGTATCACTGAAACTGCGTACACATTTTATGACATGGTCGAAAAAAAAGGGGTATAGAAGAATAAGAAACAGCGAATTCAGAATCGATGTTTTGCGCACACAGCGTGTATAGAAGATCACCACGAAAAAATTTCTCGTGCACACACCATACCTATGGATTATCTACCTGTGTGCAGGAGAAAAAATTCTCAGCTCCTTTTATGTTCACAATGCGAGGCACTGTAAGTTTGCAATTTACGCGCGAGCGACTGACGGACCATATTATGTCTCATCCGCTGTCCGCTGCGCTCCGCTTCGCTCGCGAATGGACATGATTTTGTTGAGTGCTTTGCTGAGTAGGCGTTTCTCAGTAATCCTTCGTAAACCAAAACAGCTTCGCTGTTCCGTGCAGCTGAACCCATAGAAAACTGGCGTGATTGTAGGTGCCGCGCGCGAGTCTGGCGTTGCCGATGGCGACACTGACGGTGCCTGGCAGCGCGCGCACCACCAACGCTGCCACATCGCCGTCACGAGACCTGCTGAGGATGATAAACTGCTTCAATGCGCAGGTTTAGCATGCGTTGTGCATAATGTTCAAATGTTTAAAATTAGTCTAGAGCAATAAAAACGATGTGATGGTTGCAACGAATACGCAAACGCTTCACACCCTTTTGCATATGCAACCATCACCTCCGTTCTGCACACAGGAGACTGAGACTGGTTGGGAATTTTAAAAGCAATATGAAAATTATGTTCAGTAACAGCGTTGTTTCCACAGAAATCCCAACACAGAGCTGAACATTCAGTTTGCATTGCTCAGGAGCGCCGTTTCCTGCGTGTCACGTGGGCACGAACGCGCGGCGTGTCGTGTCGCTCGGCAGAGCTGCTCACGCAGCGAGTGTTCGCGCGGCTCACGTGCCAGCGGCCTCACTTGGTGCAGCTGTTCCTGCACGCCGCCGCTGTGCACGGCTTCTCGAGGCGATTCTCGGAGAAACAAGTTCGTCACAATTGAACCCGCTTTTCAAATTATGGCAATTTTTGCTTGTTTCTGCTCATGGTTGAAGGTTGGCTGCAGACTGCAACTGACAATCGACTGTTTCGAAGTTTTTTTAATTGTTTTTTTTATTTATTTTAAAACACGGGCAGTTGCAACAGTCATCAGTATGTTTTCTCGACAGTGCCAAAAAGTACTTTGCTGTGAATTGTGCTTGCAGGTTCCAATGGTGATCACAATCACCGATCACGCAAAGTTTTTCGCGCAGTACATTGACCAATTGGTCGCATACATCAATGGCGACTCACATACGGTCGTCTGTCAGTTGCCCGCTGAAATTGGTGAGAACTGAGGTTACTTGCCACCACTGTTTGTACTTGGTCTTTGCAATGGTGACAGCCTGTGTCATACTGTACATCTATCCACTGAGGCTTTATTTAATCGAAATGACGTCGAACAAACGGGCGTTTTTAAGCAAATGACATCATTTCGGTACGACCTTTTTGAATAAATCGACAATATACCGTATTGGATCTTGACAGAATCTCACGCTCCGTCGTCTGCGATAATAAGCGACGAAAAATGAGTTATAATTAGAAGTTGCAATGCTCTGGAGTGGACGGGTTCAGTGATACATGTGCGACAAAGATCGTGTGTCGAGACCGTCACTCACCATTCACCATACAGGCCGGTGCGTGCGCCACGCCGGTTTTGCGCATTTTTTCCCGACGCACACTGCAGGTTTTGCGTGTTACAGGTCGTGCGCACTGCAGCCTGCGCGATCAAGGCTTGCGCGCGAACACCTGGGAGCAACTGGGCCAGATCGCTGCCGAGTGTTTCACGGGCTCCGAGGGCATTCGCCCGTACCAGCACGCGCAGAAGGCGTGGAACAGACTGCTGGCAGTGCTGCTCGACCAAATGGTCACCGGCTTCAATCAGCAGCCGGTCTCCACGCCCACGCCGGAACGAATGACGAATTGTGCGGTAGATGCAGAATCAGTAGAAGCAAAACAGCAACAATCACCATCACCACCACCACCACCATCACCGCCACCACCACCACCACCACCACAACAACAACAACAACAACAACAACAACAACAACAACAACAACAACAACAACAACAACAACAACAACAACAACAACAACTACCACAACAACCACAACAACAGCAACAACCACTACCACCACAACAACAACAACAACAACAACAACAACAACAACAACAACAACAACAACAACAACAACAACAACAACAACAACTACCACAACAACCACAACAACAGCAACAACCACTACCACCACAACAACAACCGAATCGTCTGCAACAGCGTCGTGGCTCGGCATCGTCTGTCGCTTACGGAGGTGGCCCGCAACAGCAGCCAAGCAAGTCGAATCAGTGAACAAATGTAGAAAAAAGTTGAAATCTGAAAATAGCTAGTTGACTAGTCATTCGCAGAAAAACAAACGACAAGGCTTTTTAAAGTAAAACCGAAAACTGATGGCATTCATCAATTTTTTACAGCTGGCCCTCATTTGATGGTCCCCGATGGCGGTAACACTCGCCAGGGCAGACGTGCCAGTTCGGTTGAGTACCTTTTGAGCCCTGACAATGTTGACCAATGCAACTTGGCCTACCAACAACTGGCCTACAATCGACGTCCATCCGATTCGGTCACTTGCGCCTGGGCCAGTTCCGGCGTGCAGCAGTTTACAAATCGCGGCAGTCACGTGGCACAGGTGTGAACGCTGTGTGTTTCAACTTTGAACATTTTATTTGTTTTAAAAGTCGATTACATGTTTTTGTTATATGCTGACTGACACGCGCGGGCATGCCTGCAATCGCTCATGTGACCGTAACAGACTATTGCACTCTCTTTGGTGTTATCATTGACCAAATAATGAGTTTTCAGTAAATCTTTGCGCATATACACTGTATGACAGACAGTATGACTGTATGACAGACCGCTTTTGACAGACAATGAACGTGCACGAGCAACAACAACGACAGCAGTGGCAGCTGCATGCTTCCAACCCATCGTTGAACAGCGCAGTGCCGATGTACGAGCAGACGCCCACCGGGTTCGGACGTGGCTCGCCACGGCGTCGCCTGCTGCCAAACACGCCCACGCACGCTGACACGGCCGCCTACAGTCCGGCTGCGTGCGAACGCCGCACATTTGTGTGATATTGTACACTGGAGTTCATGCACGATAGCAGTGTTGTTTCACGCGGTTTCATGTTGCATTTTATGCCGTTTTATGTGTTGTTTCATGCGTTTTTTTATGTTTTTGTGTAGTTTTATGGCTCCTCACCACACACACAGATTATAGGAATGCAAACGAGCAATTGTTAGTCTTTTGTGTGCATCATCAAGATCGCTGAAAAAAATAACTCATGCCTGAAAACTGTGGCGCAAAAAATCGTGACAAGAGAACAAATAAAATGGTTGATCGTGCAATTGATGACCTACCGTCTGCAAATACTCGTATTGTAAATATACTATATAACGGGATTGCTACAATAAAAACACCTTTTAGGGAGCGCAAGCATTCTCAAAAATGAAATTATATTTTCAAAGTAGCGGCTATGTTTTAGGGCTCAGCTGACCGCGCGGTGTGCTGGCCGTTGGTGGTCGTGCGACGCAGCACGTTTTCCAGGGCGCATTATTGCCCACTGCCACCGTCTGCGGGCACCCGCAAACGCGGCACGATTGCTGCTGAGGAATCTGAAACATAAACGATGATTTGTGTGACGCACGGCCACAAAACTGGTTGCAATCATACTTAGGTACGTTAAAAACGTTTATTGCGCCGAACTTCGCCTGATTTTACAGCAGCGAAGCTGATTGGTTGCAAAAATTTGACTGCTGATGATGTCAAAGTTGAAGATGCCCGATTGAATCAGCGAACATTTTTAATGATCGTACACTTTAAAAAAATCGCTGTGTTGCAGCAGAAAGAAACGCGCAGGCGCACTTTTGATAATCGAATGGAGGCAACCGCGGATGTGCGTGGACGAATGGTTTCAGATCGGTGTTCTGATTGAGCGAGTCCAGCAGCGCCAAATCGGGCATGCGGTGTGGCTGATAGTGGGCGTCAGCGGCGGGCACACCAACGACGCTGAGCAACACCAAGACCACCGACGAGCCTGTCAGCTTCGCCATTCGTTCCTTCGTGTTCACGAGGTTGTTTGATTTGAAATGGTTTGCACGCGGAAAATCAATTCTGTGGTTATTAAGCCGTAAAGATTTTCGATGTGCTGCAATGAAATCACTGTTGGGGTTGCAACCTTCGTGGCCTAGGTGGTAGCGCGTTAGACTCTTGTCTGTGTGTTCAGGGGGTCCACTCCAGACGAGGGGTAAAAAGGGCATTAACGACAGGAAAACTCGCTGGGCGGCCTGCTTGACGGTGTTCTCTGTACGCTTTTCTGGGTCATTCCAGTTAAAAACCTCGCCTAAAACTGTTCGTTCGTTAACTCGTAAAATAAAAAAATGATGGACAAAAGACTGAGATATCGATACAAAACGTATTTTTAACTGAACCACGCTCATTACAGCTCTATTCATGTGAGATGCAAAAAATCAGTGTGAATGGCATTTCGGTGTTTTCGGAATTGTTTTAAATGGAATTCTTTTTGGTGTGTTTTGTTTTCTGTTTCAAAATCGCTGAACAGCAAATACTTTTATTTACCATAAAGCTTAGAAAATTGATATTTATGGATGCAATATATGGTCCAAAAATATTCACAAAAACACGCCGATTGGTTGCATCGTGCTACAAAATAGAGCACAATCAATCACCCTTCACCATTTAATTAAATTAAAATGTATGCACGTTACGGTAATTCTGCTGAAAAAAATGGCCACAATTGAAAAATAACACCAAGAAAAACAAAACTTCATGCGCAGTTCCGTTCACCAGCACAAAAGCGACCTTTCGTTTCATTCATGAACACCATTCACACCTCCGTCTCGCCATCACAGCAAAGCGTCGACGCGAAAATGCGCCTGATTTCAGTGGAGTTCTGCGTCACCGGATTCCAGTCGGTTCGAAACTCCGGTGTCAATTTGTCGGCGACCCGCGTCGCCCTGCTGCCAGTGCGCCCGAATTCGTCACCGTCGACGGGACAATGACGCAGCGCCAGCAAAAGTGGCAGTTTCGCAAAAGTTCGCTTCCTCTGATGATCACTGTCAGAGTGTTCATCTGGCGGTTCATCCGTTCTATCCAGGAACTTTAGCGTTTTCAACGACTCAAACTCCTTCAACTCTTCGTTTGGCGGTGACAACAGACTGACTGTGGTGACGTGACGTGGCGACGGCACGTCAAAACTGCCACTTGACGCGTGCAATGGCGAACTGTTCGCCAGTTCCGCATTATTCATTGATGCTGCCGAATAGCACTGACCGACCAGCACCAACGGCTTTGCAGTGTGCGTGTGTTGCTGTTGCTGGTTTCGCGTTTCGTCATCATCGTCGTCGTCCCCGCTCCGTTGCTGATGATTGAAAAAGTAGGCTTGTTTCTCAAACTGCTCATAAAGCAGCTGGCGCTCACTGCGCTGTCGCATTCGTTTTGACGCGACGTCGTCTGGTGAAATGAGGCCCAGGCAAAACTCCGGCGCTTTCTGTTCGCCATTTGCCGGCGATGGCGACGGCGGCTCCACGGCAGTTGGCATCTCCGGCGCCACTTTGCTGCTCGCTTTTTCGCTCGCCAATTTCAGTCGCCTGACCTCATTGAAACTGAAGAACCGCTGTTTGTTGGTGCGTTTTTCATCGTTTTTCGCATCAGTGCCGCTTGCTGTTGATTGGTTGACTTGCGGCTGGCGAACCAATGGTGGTTTGTTTCGGTGGCCGTTTATGAGTTGGCACGGGTCGCGTTTTCCTTGCACACCACTGCTGGTGCCAAGAGACAGGGTGGCTTTATCGTATCGTGCTGCCATCAGTGCTGTGGCTGTGCTAGCCAGCACTGGCCCACTGCTGCTGGTGCTGCTTGAAATCGCCTGTTGCCGGAATGCGTCGCTGCAACACACAGATACCCGGAAAGACATTTTTTCTGTAAAAGCGCATTCACAAACAAACCAGGACTTCTGCAAAATGCAGGGTTCTTCAAAAAAGGTCAAAAGTTTTTGAAACACACTGCTAACACACCCCGTTGTCTTAAATGATAAGCCAAGAGAATCGTAAAACAAGTAGTATTTGGGAGAAACCACCAAAGAAGCCGTGCTGTACTCGACTATTTCACCGTGAAATGACTCACCCCATTAATTGCTGAAAGGCCCGTGGTGCTGCGTGGTGCGCCCCAGTTGCGTCGTGCATCGCATCGCCAAACTCGAGTCCCCCATGGTTCTGTGAGGTGGTGCGTTTCACGAGGTCGGTCAGTGGATTCACGAGGCCCGGGTTGGTCTGCTGGTCAGGCGGTAGACAGCGCTGGCGGAAACGACGGAACAACGCTTCGTGGGACCTGCGCAGAAACAAATGCGTGCGTGTGCAGTAATTGAATTACACGCCATGTGCGACTGCTATGTGTATGAGAAAAGACACTCGCAACTCTCTCAGAAGCTCTTGAACCAGCAAAACGCCACGCAAACGCGCCCAGATTTCATCGCAGTGTGATAAGCTCCGCAAAAACTTTTCCAGCAATATACTGCATTCATGACAACACGCTGCAGCGTTATGCGTTGTTGTGAAAAAGGTTTCAAAAAAGCGGGCTTTCCGCTCAGTGCACGGACAGATAGAAACAAATGCGCGCAAAAAAAAACGCAGCATGTAATTCAATGACACCGTGACTCTGCAAAAAAGCTTGTTTGCCATTTGTCCGTGCATGCAAACCTTCGACTGCTCTTCGTGAATCCGTATATCAAGTAGTCGGTGATGGAGGCTACCAGAATGTTCCAGGCGCTAGACGCGTGCGGGTACATGCGAACGCACTCGTGTGCTGTGATCTCCTTCGCCAGGAACTCACCGAAATGCTCCCAGTACTCGACCATCATGCCAATGCCTTGCAGGTGACAGTGACATTGGCCTGAACGAAAAGTCGCGTACAATTGTCTTTGTTCGCTCTGTGACGTCTAGACCACTGAGACACCGTTGAGCTACCATACTGTGCAAAACATTCAGAAGACGTTCAAACGTTTAGGACATTCCGATGAACGCTCCATTTTTAATTTTGCACGTTTCTACTTCTCGTCAAGGACTCAGAGAGTAGTTTTTTGGTTTTTACTGATCGCCTTTTGAACGTCCCAGAGAGATCAAAGTAAACACGCCACATAAGCCCAACAAATGCAACAATGACTTCCCTCGCGCCTCACCCAAACTGCTCGGCGGCTGCGGCATGTCCGTGTGCGCGGTGTCGTTGCACCACTGCACCACCTGGTTCAGGTAGGCGAACATGACGTGCGCGTGGTCGGCCTCCGTCAGGATGGTGGTCGTCTTGGACGAGTCGACGAAGATGAACACGAACGCAGCCTTGTAGAACATGTGACGGACGCCTGAGGCGCGTTGCGCCATGCGCGCGAACACGCTGCGCACGCTGTCCAGGGCGACACGCTTGTTCTTGCCTGCGGGTGGAACAAACGGCACGCAGTGGTGAAAACAGCGTTTGCAATGAAACACATTGAGAATCAGATTGTCCTGGCGTGACATGTTAAAGCGCTTTCATGAAACATTATTTAGTGACGCGTATTTGTGTTGTGTTAAAACATATAGCTGCGCGGTCAGTAACTAGTGCTTTATGAATGCCCCTTTATGGAATTTGAAGCACAAATCGACAGAAATCATATCACCACTCGCTTGCAACGCGAAATCCGCTCACTTTCAACCTGTTTTTCTCAATTATTTATAATGAGCGCGTCCCTTATCAGATTTCTGAATGACTTGCCAACATTGGCGACGTGTCTGTACAAGCAAACCACACAATAATTCATACCAATGAGCCGTTCCCAGGTGATCTTCAGCGCCCTTGTCTCCTGGGCACTGAGTCTCCGTTTGATGTGCGCCCATTCGCGCGCCGAACTGCTGACCAATTTCAGTTTCTCCACCGCAAACGCGCTAGAAACAAGCACGCGACCGTTTTTTATACTTCTCTCATGCATATTACAACAAAGTTTTGATTGATTGCCTTTTCAAACGAACAACCCACTGAATGGCTATGCCATGCAAAAGAATCCGAGACACCACATTTGTGAGCACAAAATGCACGGGATTACCTGTTACACACGCATGCACTGCGTGGTGCAGCGAGGCACGAGAGCTGGCTTGAGAAGGCATTACAGAAGTTTTTGTTGGTAGACAATTCTAAATTTCCTTTCCCTATTTCAAAATTTGTCACTTTTTATGGTTTTATTACTTACCGTGTGCAGCGCGCGCGAAACATCTTGCGTTCTTTCACTTTGTCCATTTGTCCAATAAAGTCACACTTTCATTCAGCTGTTTTTCATCTACGATTTCTATTTATAACAAAATAGATTTTGTATTGCTGCTATGAATTTTAATCAGCGTAGACTTCAACTTCAGCCTTGATTGATGAATGGCTAATATTTCAATCTTTAATGCAATCGCAATAAAAAAAAACTAAGTGAACCAAGAATTGAATGCCATTGTATCTAGATACTTCTGGCGTCGATGCGTGCGTGACTGAGGGAAATTTTGCGGTTCAAATAAAAACAAACGGTTTTTATTTGGAGTAATTTGCTCTCAAGTACGTATTTATATGCTATTTTTGGGCGTCATCAATGAAACACTGAAAAAACGCAAAAATGTGACAAGCAGGCGACAGTAGTGTTTGTTGTATTTGTTCCCTTTTCAGCGAAAGTGTCCCAACCGAAAAAAGAACACACTGACTTTAATCACGCAATACATAGAACATTGATGTGTGTGCTCTGGCAACTAAGAACGAAGAAAAAAGAGATTAGACGAAAAGAAATCGTTTTTTAACGTGATCATGATAACATAAAAATTGACAATTTTTTCTCGTCCTTTCGCTCCATTCACACAAAGGAGCCACTGTGCATGCGCAGCTGCACCGGTTTAATGCCGTTAAGACCGGCTTAGTGCGCGCTCGTGTGCAAAAAAAAGTAAAGAAACAAAAATTTCAGCCGAAAATTTTCAAAGGCGCCATTTATTTATTTCGTCGCGCTTGCGTGACCGCGCCAACTGAGGCGCACGGACAGACTCCAAGCAAGCAATGCACATTAGTGAGTAACAAATCACAGCTTTTGCAGCGGCGCGCCATGCTTGTAGCTCTGCATGGGGTCAACTGATATTTCACTCTCAGACATATCCCGAAATTTCAATCAGAAAATCAACAAAAATGCGCCAAAAGTTCCTGCATTGGAATTGTTGATTTGATTTCAAAAGAAAATTTGCCACATTTCCTACTTTGGAAAGTTTCACATTAGCTGATGCTGTGAAAGCAAATTTGTGATTCTTAGAATTCGTTTTTCTGCATCAAAGCCAAACAAAGCTATATTCAAAACTTTATATTCATGAGCAAACTCCTACATGAATGCACCCGAAGTATGTATAGTCACCAAAGAATATTCGAAGCATGTCACAGGGAAGAATTATGAAAGAATGAAACGTTTGAGCCAACAAATCAGGTAAAAAGTATGTACACAGATTCCCAAGCGCAGAAACAGCTTGAGACATCGTTTTCAAAACTGTCCCATTGCGTAATCAAAAGTCACAGTTTTTGAGCGACTTGGTTTGTGCTGAAAATAGTTGCGATGCGACTTTGAACGCATCACAATTTGATGTGCCGCTCGCTGATTGGTCGACTTTGAATCGTTGCTCGTGAGCGTGCTGATTGGCCGCGCCGGCGAGAAACGATCGGCGATCACCAGGGAGGGGCGGAGTGCAAAACAGTGAGCGCCTAAATTGTTTGTGGTGGGTGTTTTTCGTCAATAAAATGAAAAAAGTTAAAAATGAAAAGTTCGCAGTTTAAAGTTTGAAAACCAACGTGGACGAGCAGACGGCGGAGAGCTCTGTTTCGCCGGAGCATTGTGCCGCTTCGTGTGCCGTGTCTGTCGGTTGTGCTGGCGAGACCGCGACCGGGAACTCTCCGCCTCCAATCCACTCAGCAGCGACACCTCGGGCGGGCGCAGAACTTCGATTTCAATGGGCGTTTCCTGTGGTTGCACGTCGACAGTGGTCTGGTCGCTTTCAGCCACTGTGGACTCGCAGTTCCACTCATCTTGTTCTGCAGCGCGTGATTTTGCGTTTGCGATTGTTGAATGACGCTCAATTTGTGCATTCCACTCCGGTGGGCAATCACCAAAGTCGGCTGGTGGAACACTTTTCGACTTTGCCAGTTTTCCGCGCACGACGGACTCTCCGTAACGTGCGCCAAAGTTCTGGTGATCGTTCGCGAAGTGCTCAGTGTGTTCACAGTTTTCCGTTGCCAAACGTTCATGAACGCCGTCGTTGCAGTGTGTCGTCGTGTCTGCGTGTTCCAGCGTTTTCTCGGCAGCAACTGAGTAGAGATCCTCAAAATCGGTGGTATCTGTGCGCGCACTCAGATTCGCCAACGGACTCCGGCTGCTGCACGAATTCGAGAGGCAACGGCCAGTGCCAACTGAACAGTTGAAAAAATTAGCGGAGAAAAAATGGGGCTACTAAATTGGCTACTCAAAATACTATTTTAAGATTGCGTTCATTTTTTATAACATAATGAACGTTGTAGCAGTCGTTTCAATGGCCGTTTTAGTAGCCAAGTCAGTTACCCCGTCTGCTCAGTCTGATGTTTGCAACGCATTTCTGAACAGAAACAGGCACACACCGGTATGCTGTTTTCGCCAACCGTTTCTTTTGGCCGGATAATCTCAACTTTTTTCATTTCTAGAAACCAAACTCGTATCTCAAATTTTAACAAAAAAAGACAAACAACAAGCAACGCACGTCCAGAAGAGTCGGAGTCAATGGTAGCGGCAGCGGAGACAGCGTGCACATTGAGGCCGGCCACAAAGCCAGCCTTCACGTAGTCGAACACGGCTGCAATCAGCAGATTCCACGCGTGCTGCGCCCGTGGGAACGCACGAACGTTGTCCAGCTTGATGATCTCGTGACTCAGCAGCTCGGCCAGCTCGTCCCACATGGACGCTTGGAAGCCGTACGCCTTCAGGTGGCAGTGCGAACGCCCTGAAAGAGCCGCATACACTGCCCGATTCTTGAGCCAGTGAGTTTCAATGTTCAATAAGTCAGTTCAATAAGTTGTTGCAGTGACCAATGGCTGCATCTCGTTAGAGGGCAGATAAAAAACAAAATAAAAAAAACATTTCGCAGCAAAAACGGTGACTGCAGCCATTCCACAGTTATTCTGAACCCTTTTACTTTGATCAGTTTGATTCAAACATTGCCGCAACCCACCAATATCGGTCGGCAGTTGCTTCGGTGTCTGTCGGTTGCAGTGCGCCGGTCTGTTCAAGTAGTCGATCGAGGCCGTGAAGACGTCGACCAGGAAGCGCCCATGGTCGTTCTCGGTGCAAATGCTGCTGCCCACCTGCTGTCCCTTGTCGGTCAGCGCGCGCACGAACGCGGCACGGTAGAACAGATGGTGCATCTCTGGCCGCCTCGCGAACAGCTTCTGCATGATCTGCCGCATCAGCACGTCCGCACAGCGACCCGATTGACCTGCGAGGCAGCGTTACTCGCGAGTCATGAGAACAATGGCCGACCGAAGTGACGTCATATTTGCTATATGACTGATTGGTTGGAATGTTTGAATGGAATAACGTGTGGAATATCGCGGTGCCGAGTTCGCCATCCGGTGCCAGGGCCAGTAACAAACAGCCAGGTGGCACGTTTGGTTGTAGCCAAGCGACTGTCGCTGGTTTTCTTGAAAAAAAAGATCCACCGCTGTCACGACACCACGTGGGTACAGTCACAGTGCACCTCACAACCTCAAACGTTCGCGGCTCTGGCTGTTTGTATCGAATAAAAATTGGTGGTCACACGCAACTGCGAATGCAATGATTCAAAAACGGGGCAGCCTCAATCGCCAACCGACGACACGTCTCCAGGTGATGTTGAGTCCCCTGAGCTGCATCTGCGTCAGCCTGTCCCTTATGTGGTCAAGTTCATTCTTTGGCGGCGGCACACGTTTCATGGCAACCGTCGACTTGCATCGTGCCACTGGGCAGCTCACACTGCGATTCACTCTGCAACGCAAACAGGACGAGATTTGGAGAATGCTCCATTTGCGAACTGTTCAGTCAATATGACAAGTTGCGAAATCAAAACGGCTCGTGTACTATTCCGGCCCGCGAAATTCCGGCCCGTAGAATTCCGGCCCGCTCATTCCGGCCCGAAGAATTCCGGCCCGAAGAATTCCGGCCCGGAGAATTTTCGCCAGCAAGAACAATATTAAACCACACAAAGTGATTTTTGGTAAATAAATTCTTAAATGATTTTTTATTTTTGTTTAGAACTTGCTTGCAGTGATTTGTTGTAGGTTCCTAATCCTAAGCCAAGCCTTTTTGATAAGGTAAAAGGGTCACAAATCCTTTTCATGATAAAAAAAATTTAAAAATTTATTTGTAGTTTCTTTTTTCCAAAAAGGTTTCATTTTCCAAAAAAGCAAACAGGACGAACATCATTGAAAATACACTGTAACATGTGAACATCGATATTTTTATATTTTATTATTTCATTACCAAAATCACTTTGTGTGGTTTAATATTGTTCGTACTGGCGAAAATTCTCCGGGCCGGAATTCTCCGGGCCGGAATTCTTCGCGCCGGAATTCTTCGGGCCGGAATGAGCGGCCCAAAATTCTTCAGGCCGGAATTAGCGGGCCGGAATTGTACCCCCCCGAATCAAAACACGTGTGTTTCTGTGAATGACTTCAGATTCGAATGGAACGAGTTGGCAAATTGTGAATGGAATGAATTATAGTGAATAGTGACACAGAAACAGAAACCGTGCCCACAACAGAACATGCACGCATCTCCAACAGCAAACCAACTTGCGCCTAGCACCGACGGCCGAGGCAATGCTGTCCAAGCGCGACTGTCTGAACTTGCTCACGAACGCCCTGGGCATGACGACGCTGCTGTGCTGCTTCCTGAACAGTCTCGGCTTGCCGTTAGCAGCGGCGGTTGCAGTCGACTGCGCATGCACGTCATTATGCACGGTAGTATTATTCGCAAGTTTCTCATTATGATTCTCAGTTGTTGCACTGTTTTGGTGATCGTTGGTGGAATTGAACTGAAACACGTTGTTGTAGAAATAGATGTTGTGCTGGTTTGAGTCTGAATGGTGCACGTGGGTGTTGTTGTTGGCCGTGACGGTCGTCTGCTGCTCGTTGTCTCCGTCTCGCTGATGCGTGTCTTCTTGCGATTCCTCGTGCTCTTGCTGCAGCTGCTGGTGCTCCCGGCGAAACACGGCCGCCAATCGCCGTTGCCGTACGATCTTGGGGATGATGAACATGCTGGTGATCAGGGCACAGTGCTGATTGGCTGCCTGGCGCCGCGTGAAACGCCGTTTCGTGCTGAGCTTCAAACTGGACTAGCTAATCTTGTCCGGTTTTTCATTTCCTGTAATACTTTTGACATTTTCTCAGCATTTGACGTGAGATCAGATCGTGTGTTTCGAATGAATAAGCAACAGACGAATGCTGAAATCTTTCTCATGAATAACGAAGCGAATTCTATCAATGTATAACCACAAAACTGTGAACGAGCGCACAGGTTTATGAGAGTCTTTGATCATGTTGTCAACATTTTGCGGGCATTTTTTATGTTCGGGCAATAATTCAGTTATGAAACAGGTGATATTTGATCCAGAATATGCGCATACGTTTTTGTCGGATGAATGCTGCTTTGGCTGACTCGCTGATTGGTGGTTTCTCTCGCATGCGCAGCAACTTGCAGCCAATCAGACTAGCCTGGCGAGGCTTCTCACTGCTGAAAATCAAGCGTTTTGCCGTTTCAACCGGCAGTTTGTGTCAATTAACGAAAACTGGTGTTTTCAAACGCCGATGAAAACGCCCGATTTGTTTACAGTGTTTTGCTTTGTTTTCAAACGCGAGTCAAAACAGAAAAAGCGTAGAAGCGAGAAGGCAAAACAGTGCGCGCACACACAGACGCACTAATTGAGGTTTAGCAGTAAAGAGCTACAATCTGCAGTTTTCGTTGGCTAAACAAGGATACATGACTGATTATATTTTGCGTGCACAGAGCATCATGTGTGCGTAAATTAGCTGCGCCAGGTGTGCGGCAAGCAACCTTTGAACGCAAACACTGACGCGCTGCGTTTATGGAAGCTGAATCACAAGCAAACCCGACTATTAATCATTGGGATCTGTAGCAACCTGTGCTAATCGATAATTGATGTGCCTGATAAACACACATACACAAAAAGAAACATCCCTGCTATTCATTAACAAATGATTTTTAAGTTAAGTTTAGTAAAATTAGAATTAGAATTAGAATTTGAATTTTACTATAATAGCCAGCGGGCAACTGTCATTTTGTTAATTGAATATATTGAGTCCTTCTTTGCTTATGACAGTCAGAACAAGCCAATCGTCGTGTGTGGTATCCATCAAGAGCTTCGTAACTTTTGAGTTTTCTTAAATTTTTCAAAACACTTTTTGAAGCTAAATTTTGGCGTTTTGTTTTGGAGATGATGCAGTTTCAGTTTGTCTTTGATAATGTGGATAGTAATTGTGAGATTTATAACTTTTTTGAGTTTGTTTCATCACAGAACCCAGACTTTTGTATTCTTTTTCTTGTGTCCATAATGACTGGAACAGTCTGGATTGGAACAGTAAGACGTCGTGTCATTTTGGAAACCTGAAAATTGGCATAAAAATCTCAAAACTTATTTGCGTGTTGCAGCTTATCCGCTTCTGACCATAGATTATTTACATTTGAAAAATATTTTGCTCAAAACCAGTCTCAAGCACACAACCAATTGCTTGGAAAAAGATTTTCAACTGAAAAATAAATATTCTTTTCAGCTTAAATGGAAACTGATTTTAACTTTGCTTTTTTTCTTATAAGTCAACAAAAAGAGCAAAACGGGTGTCTTTCTTTATACTGAAACAGAATAAGAGTGAAGAATACCCATGAATTTGTCCGATTTGTTAACCATATTTTACAAATGCGGTTGTGCTTTCAGAGTTTAAAACTCCGAAGCAAAATTTCACACAATATCAATGGTGAACATTTATAACAACTTAAAGAACGAATCCGTTTTCTGCATTTTAGTTTGTTGAGACGCATCCTTTCCTCGTTTTTGCTATCACCAACAGCGACCGCATTTACGCAATCAAATTGTTTCCTGTTTCTCATAAAATTCCGTTTTCATGGTGATGTGTTGATTTTCATGTATTTGTCCAATTTAGTTTGCGATTTTGGCAAGGGCATTTCATTCACTCTAACCATTCGAATACACATGATACAACAATTCATAAATGTTTGTCATTCTTCTCACAATCGTCAATCGTCATCTTGCTGAGATGAAATTTGTTCAAAAACAGTTGTGTCTGATTTCGCATCTCACATTTTCTATTGGTTTGTAAAAAAACTCGTCACTATACAGTGCCACAAAGTAAAAATGTTGACCCCTATAACAAAATTTTGATCTCAGTTCTGTTTCGTTCGAACAATTGTATTCAGTTTGACTGTCTTTTGCATGAGTAATTCTGTTGTACATAAAATTACATCACATCTGAATTTTTTTTGCAAGATCATCACAGTTTTTGATGGGTTTGCACTTGAAAACGGTGGTGCTGATGGACATGGCCTGCCACATGTTTGCAGCAAAGTTTTGTTTGCTTTCACTGCCACGTCTACGTCCCACACTGAATTTGTTCATTTTATTTATTGTTTTCAGCATGAGTCACCCAGTTGAATTATTGAATGTCTTGCCATTTTGCGTCACTTATTGTACACTTCCTTCAAAAAATTCGGCTGTTTACTTTTTTTTCGCTCCACTTTTCGTTTCTGTTTGCGTAAAAAGCGGTCAAGGTTTTTTCATCAACTTCAGTGCAGATAAAATTAAAATCAGTAGCGGACTATTCTTTGGTTTGTTTTATATGATTTTGCAGACATAGGAAAACTGGGTTTTGCTCCTAGTTTGGCTATCAAATCTTTTTTTTATTTTTTATTTTGAGAAACTCTTGGCACGGATTCAATTATTCAAATACAAAAAGGCTCAAGTGTGTAAAGAAACCTGTTAGTTTCAGTGGGTGTCTCTTTGTATTTACATTTGCCAATAAAACGTTTCTCATAAACCTGTTCAAAGAACGTGCCACCAGAAAACATGCTTCTTTTCAAAAAAAATAAGCGGTTTTATGTTGCACTTTATGCGCTGCACCGTTTTGTCTGAAACGGACATCAGTTTTTCATCGCCTTTCTGCACACACAAGGAATAAAACGCGCTTCTTTATTTTCCCAAAAATATCATGCAAAAAAACTGCTTTTTCGGTGAAGTGATAAAACTTTGGCTATTTTATAACACGCAATTACTCGCAAGTTTACTGTCAAAATTTTGGAAAAAATGCTCGTCATAAAGTTTTGCACCAAAAACTAGCACCGGTTTCTGAGTAAAATTTTGAAAACCGCCACCATGCAACCAATCACCTTCTAAGATTTTGAACTGCTGAAGTCGCAGAATGTACATACAAGATCGTGCCTTTTCTTCTGAACTATCTTACAATATATGTCATGCACTCAACTGTCTTCGCCGTCAAGTCGCTCGCAAGTCAACATGCCATTAGGCAATCGTTTCATCGGCTATTTCACATTTGCCTCCGTGGCTCTCGCTGTCTGTCACACCACACGCATGTTTGTTCACCTTTATTTTCGCACCGCAAAATGAGAATGAAAGATTGGTGATAACAATACCGCCTACAAGTTTACAACATCAGTCCAAACTGCCTGTTACTTGTTGATTTTATGTTCTCGCATGTTCTATGCTTACGCTGGCTGAGCTAGCCAGCGGCTATCAGCTGTCTGAAGAGGTGCATCCATTCTACGCGGCCTCCACCAAATGTCAATTTCGTCGACTTTTCGGCTTGCCAGCTCAGTCGACATTTGTTCGCGCGTACAAGCAAGCCGTTGCGAGCAACTATGTTTACAAATGTCTGCTGACGTTGAGCGAACGCTGGGCAAAAGCGACACTTGAAAACGGTGGTGGCCGGAAAAAAGGCGTCAAATTCGAGCAGGACCCAGAGTGGCAGCCGGACAGTCGTGTCGTCGTGTTCAGAGAGTTTTATAAAGGTGCTGCAATGCTTAGTTTAGTTTAGTTTATTAGTTGAGTTGAGTTGAGTTGAGTTGAGTTGAGTTGAGTTGAGTTGAGTTGAGTTGAGTTTGGTTGAGTTGAGTTGAGTTGAGTTGAGTTGAGTTGAGTTGAGTTGAGTTGAGTTGAGTTGAATTTGGTTGAGTTGAGTTGAGTTGAGTTTAGTTGAGTTGAGTTGAGTTGAGTTGAGTTGAGTTGAGTTGAGTTTGGTTGAGTTGAGTTGATTTGAGTTGAGTTGAGTTGAGTTAAGTTTGGTTGAGTTGAGTTGAGTTGAGTTGAGTTGAGTTAAGTTGAGTTGAGTTGAGTTGAGTTGAGTTAAGTTGAGGTTAGTTTAGTTTGGAAACAAGTTTAGTTTTGTGATAAATGCTTTTTATAAATGCGCTGTGGTTGAGCGAATCATTCAGCAAAACTAACCTGTAGCGGATGGTTGAACTTCGTGTTTCGTGGCGCAGTGCGCGGTGATACATGCAGTCAATCATCGTGCTGGATTTGAATGAGGGACACAATATCCAGTTGAATGAACGAGAGAATCGTGCCATACGAACGAGCACATTCTGTCAGGCAATCGCACTTGGGTGTGCACCGACTTCGACCGCTACATTCTGCACTGTCATCGGCCGAACGGCGTGCAAGTGATCTTTGGCGATCGATATTTGCAAATGAAACGACGCGAAGGCTACAGGGTGTGCACCTACTGCGGCATGCTGGAGCAGGTGGCCGGGCAGTTCGCGACTTGCCCCGAGTGCCCCGGTGACCGGGCGCATGGGCCTGCGTGCTACTGTAGCACCGATTGTCTCACGACTGACTTGCACGCTCACGCAGAGGAGCACGAACAACGAAACAACATCAAGAGAAATGCACACAAAACGAACATTGTTGTCGAATGAGACAAAGGCACGTCAAAATCATTGGTTTTTGTTCTTGTTTTGGTGACATTTGTATAAGAACCGTGTCGTTGCTCGCGATCAATCATGTGGAAGCATGATACAGCGAATTAGTACGCTTTGCGTACGTATTTCAATCGTTCGAAGCCCACGGAATCTGTTGGCAGCTGATTCTTTGTTTAATAACCACTTGTTATAATTTATCGTTCACGGTGTGATATCAACTTGATTTTTTTGTCTATTCATGCCGGTATTTATGCATGCGCTTCCACTTGCATTTTTGCAGTTTTTTATCGCAGCATAAATTCAGTTCATAAAAAGAGATGCAGAGATGCATGAAAACTCGACTTGTGTTTCAGATGAGCACATGCGGATTTCAGAAAAGTAAATGCGTGAAACCTTAAAGCAGAAAATGAACTTGAATAAGTTTTTACACTGTAAAACCACCAAAAATCACAGAAGATATATGAATACAAAAATATTAATAATAACCCCTAACATCAGAACCCCCCGCAAATGCTGTTATTCAAAACTAAATAAACACGTCGTTTGCAACAACACAATTTTCTTGACAACTTTAAAGATCATGTGCAATGCGCATATCAAATAGACACTGATTAGCTATTGGACAGATCAGCACACTTTCAATCATAGAAAAAAACCAAAATATTTTTGCTGAAGCAATACTCCATGGAAAGTTTCCATGTTGTGCATTTCTCTGAATATGCAACAATTATTAAAACTGTCCACCAGCCGCATCATCAGCGCGTCACACGGCCACCCCAGCGGTCTCACAAGTCGTCGCCGTTGCCCTGCCAGTGATCGTAGTTCTGCGTGGTGAAGCTGGCGCTCGACTCGAGCATCGCTGCGTATCGTGCAGCCGAGTTCATCGCAGACGAGGGGCGTCTCAGTGCGTCCTCGGGCAGACGCTCGCGAACGGCCGGCGGCAGTGGGCGACTTTGGACGTTGCCGCCCAGGTAGACCTGCAACGGCGCTGGCGGCTCCGGCACGGGCGAGTGCGGCTGTGGATGTTGCTGATGTTGTTGATGTTGTTGATGTTGTTGATGTTGTTGTGGCGCTGTGTTGCTGTTGCTGTCTGAAAATAAAACCGATTTTGTGTCCAACTTTTTCTCAAGTTGCAATTTCAGCTTTTTTCAGTTTCAGCTTTTTACCGTTGTTCGTATTGGTTTGTGTATTTTAACGATAGGATTTTCGGGCTCTCCATGGCAATATGGTCGTCCACTCTCCGTTTTCTTTGCACACCCTGAACAACAACCGCCCTATGCAAACATGCACACGATGCGCACAGCCAATCAGCAACGCTGTAGCAGCGTGTAAATAGTGTCACGTGACCAACCAGTGCGCTGCGTGATCTGCGACGGTTTCTCCTCACACTCGCTGGTGCACCTCATCTCCTCTGTTTCATTCGTGCCGATTGTCGTCAGGCGACTCGTCGTTCGTTCGGGCGGCAGCGGAGGCAGCGGTTTGCTGATCTGCACGGTGGTTGACAAGTATTCTTGCAAGTATTCTCTTTTCTTTTGCTTCTGCCACTCAACTCTCTCGTTGAAGTGCAAGCAGTTTCATGCTTGACGCGGGAATTCAAAACTGTTTATGTGGCCCTAAGACACCGTTGAATCCCCTAGGTTATTTTGAATAAGCACGAAACTGATTTCCATTCGAAGTCTGTAAACGCAATGTGTTGCAGAACTAAAAGAAATGACAATACAGTATGACCGAATAAATAAGGCACTCTTCAATTATTTAAAAATGCGGGAGACGCATATAAAAGGAGGAATATGGCCTTGTGTAAGCAGTGAAAGACTTCGCTCGACAACGCTTTTCAAGTCTCTGATGTTTTACACACGGATACAAGTACATGAGAGTCATATTTTTGCGCCGCGTTTGTTGTTTAAAAGCTTGCTGAAAAGCGTAAAAACTTTGAAGTTATTTTTCAATTGTCCTCTTTAGTTTAGTCTGAAATCACAACATCATGTGCGAAATTCTGTAAATTCTGTGCAAAAACATTGCTGCATGTAGCTTTATCGTTGTTGCTAACGTACGCACCGCTGTAGTGTGCACACAGCAGCACCAGTGCAAAAAGTGTTGTCTTCCGTTGATTTTCACCTTTTTTTACCAAACTGACAGGATAAACCGGTGAGTCATTGCCTTTGCCACAGAAGGAGACCTTGCGTTCCCCAATGCCTCTGCGATACACGCGAACCAGTGTCAGCGATCTGAAGTCTGATCGTTATTTTAGTGGTTTTAGGGGTCGCTAAATGCTAGAAAAAAAGCAAATGTGAAAGTTTTATTTGTCTACAATGTACGAGGGTTGCCATGTGTAACCGAAATAAAGAATAAACGGCGCAAAAATATGACTCTTATGTACTTGTATCCGTGTGTAAAACATCAGAGACTTGAAAAGCGTTGTCGAGCGAAGTCTTTCACTGCTTACACAAGGCCATATTCCTCCTTTTATATGCGTCTCCCGCATTTTTAAATAATATTCTGACTTTTACATAAGCCCAGAAGGTCGGACCAAAATCACAATACGTTGGTCACACATTCTTCTAAACCCCGGACAACTCAGGTTTTTCATTTTTTCGTTTTTAGGCCGATTTCGCCTATGCTATTTCTACGGCCGATTCGCCCAAAATCGTCACGATTCAGTACCTAGAATTGCTCACATAAGAAAACTGACCCAAAAGCCGTGATCGGCGCAATGAATTACCATGGAAAACACCGTTTTCTTGTTTTTCATTTCTGGACCAATTTCGCTAAATTCCACGGGCGATTCGCTCGAAATCGTCACGATTCGGTATCTACAGTTGCTCACACAAGAAAACGAACAAAAAATCCGTGATCAGCGCATTGAATTACCCTGGAAACACAGTTTTCTTGTTTTTAATTTTTAGACCGATTTCGCTAATTTCCACGGCCGATTCGCCCGAAATCGTCACGATTCAGCATCTAGAGTTGCTCATGTAAGAAAACTAACCCAAAATCCGTGATCAGCGCATTGAATTACCCTGGAAAACACCCTTTTCTTGTTTTTCGTTTCTGGACACATTTACGCCAATTTCCACGGCCGATTCGCCCGAAATCGTCACGATTTAGTATCTAGAGTTGCTCACATAAAAAAACTAACCAAAAATCCGTGATCAACGCATTGAATTACCATGGAAAACACCTTTTTCTTGTTTTTCGTTTCTGGACCGATTTCGCCAATTTCCACGGCCGATTCGCCCCTAATCGTCACGATTCAGTATCTAGAGTTGCTCTCATAAATAACTAACCAAAAATCCGTGATCAACGCATTGAATTACCATGGAAAACACCTTTTTCTTGTTTTTCGTTTCTGGACCGATTTCGCCAATTTCCACGGCCGATTCGCCCGAAATCGTCACGATTCAGCATCAGGAGTTGCTCACGTAAGAAAACTAACCCAAAATCCGTGATCAGCGCATTGAATTACCCTGGAAAACACCATTTTCTTGTTTTTCGTTTCTGGACCGATTTCGCCAATTTCCACGGCCGATTCGCCCGAAATCGTCACGATTCAGCATCTAGAGTTGCTCATGTAAGAAAACTAACCCAAAATCCGTGATCAGCGCATTGAATTACCCTGGAAAACACCCTTTTCTTGTTTTTCGTTTCTGGACCGATTTCGCCAATTTCCACGGCCGATTCGCCCGAAATCGTCACGATTCAGCATCTAGAGTTGCTCACGTAAGAAAACTAACCCAAAATCCGTGATCAGCGCATTGAATTACCCTGGAAAACACCCTTTTCTTGTTTTTCGTTTCCGGACCGATTTCGCCAATTTCCACGGCCGATTCGCCCGAAATCGTCACGATTCAGTATCTAGAGATGCTCACACGGGGCAAAAAATTAAATTAATTTTCAAATTCTCCGGATGGAATTACCCCAGGAAACATTTTTGTTCGACTGTGAAAATGCCGCAGGTAAAAATTGAAAGCGCGAACACATGTAACCAGGTCAAAACCTACGAACCTTTAAAAATGCCCAATTTTTTTACCCAAATAAAGGTTGGAGCAAAAAAATAACTAAATTTTCAAAATCTACAGATGAAATTACCTCAGGAAACTTTTTTGTTCGGTTATGGAACAACTTCAGACAAAAATTGAAAGGGCGAACACTTAAAACCAGGTGAAAACCGTGCGAGTTTTTAAAAATGCCCAATTTTTACTCAAAAACAAGGTCGGGGCAAAAAATTAACCCAATTTCTAAAATCTCCGGATGGAATTACCCCAGGAATTTTTTTTGTTCACCTGTGATAATGCCGCAGGTAAAAATTGAAAGGGCGAACACTTGTAACGGCGTAAAATCCTTCAAAACTTAAAAATGCCCAAATTTTGCCCCAAATAAGGGTCGGAGGCAAAAATTAACTCAATTTTCAAAATCTCCGGATGAAATTACCCCAGGAACCATTTTTGTGCAACTGTGAAAGTGTCGCAGGTAAAAATTGAAAGGGCGAACACATATGATTACACTACTGAAAAAAAAAATACAAAGAGAAATAAGTAACACTGTTTTCAGAATAGGTTTTTCGTGTCTACAGCGTATGAAAAGTTGTCCGATAAAAATTTTTTCGCGGCTCCAAGCACAACTTTGGGTGTTCGTTTCGTGTGCACAGAACCAAGTTTGTGGCTTATACTATGCTCGCTGGAGGAAGCGAGCAAATTTGAAAAACGCGCGCGAGGGGAAAACGGCTCATATTATGCGTGATGCGCTATCCGCTCGCTGGCGCTCGCTCGCGCATCCGCATGATCATCAATCAAAGCGAGACAGTCGCATACAATTAGCTGTTTTTTCAAAAATACCGGACTTTTTCCCAAATCGTGTGTGTAAAAAGCACAGAAAATGAACAGAATAGCACAGAGAACCAAGTAATTTTGATGAACAACGGCAACCTTGTGCTCGTGCTGCTGGTGCTCCTTGATGCGCAGGTACGAGTCCTGCGTGAACATGCGCGATGCCTGCTGCAGCTCATCAGCGTTCGCCTTGCGCGGTGCCCCCGTGTGCTCAGAGCGTTTCACGTAGCGTCGTTTGCCGTTGATCGTCTGTGGGAACAGTAGAGAAACGTGCTAATTTTTTAGGAAACTATGCTTCATGAATGTTTGTATTTGCTTCTTTTCTTCGACCGCAATGTACACATTTCTTTCAATGTTGAATTGTGATTGCTCGCAGCAAGAAAACCAACAACTTTTGGAAGTCACTCACAGTGCTTTCATCAATGGGTCCACTTTCCGGGTCGGCCAACTGCCCAGCCAGTGTGTTTGTCTGTGCTGTGTGCTGTGTGTCATGCGGCGACGGCGTTGCCGGTGGCCGTGTGTCCAGTATTGTGTTCAGACGACTCATGAACGCCATGTGCGCTAAACTGTGTGCCACAACGCCCCATTTGTCTCGCGTGAACAGCTGGAAATGAACAAAACCATAAATTTCTGCTCCCTAAAGTCCAAAAAAGCATTTCTCGGAAAGCTTTCTGCACCTGCGTGTATTCTGGCCTTCGACCGATAGCCTCGAAATCGTCGATGCCTGTGCTGTTGACAAGCAACTCTGCCAACTGTGGGTCGTCATGTAAAAGTTGACGAAATTGTTCTGCAATACACTGAATGTTCATGCACATGTAATTTGTCTTTATGGTTGTTGCGACTGTCAGTTATGGACATATGGAAACCAACCGATTTCATTTGTGCTCAACTTTCTTGGACCGAATCCCCTCTGCTGCTCTATGGCGTGCATGCAGTCGGCCAACCACTGTTGTCTGTCATGCACTGCTATCATTGTTCCTTGAAAGAACTTTTGGAGTGTTTGAAATTTTTTTAAAGATCACATAATTTTCTGAAATCAACGGGTTTCTGTTGGCAACAGTTGGAAGGCTGTTAAAAAGTCACAACCAAAAAACGTCCAGAGACTGACCTGCTTGCAGTGCAGCAGTTGTCGGCTCTCGCGTTTCCGTCGACGGTTGTAGTCCGCTGTATTGGTTGCCTGCAAGGTTTCTCACAACGTTTTTGAAAATACAGTGTGAGTCAAAAAAAAGGTTCCAATTCTAAAATGCTCTCACTGGCGTGTGCTGAGGTGTTTAGAGCTGAAAATTGGAACACTATTAGAAAAAATTTGGAGGTTTTTCTGACTATTTTTTCACGGTATGTTGCCCCTATCACTCACTACAGCAGAATATCTGAAAAACATGAAAAATCGACAAATGTGGTGAAATGCAGAGGGTTAATTTAGCTGTAACAAAGACCAAATGATGAACGTTGGTGACAACCCGAGTGTTCACAACACAAAAAAAGATGAAAAAACAATACGCACATACAGTGGCTTGGAAATGCCGAATGCTGAATTGCATTTGAATAGTCTTTGATCAACCTGATGTTTCACTTTGAGTCTGAGCGTGCGTAAGCGGTTCTGCCCAGAACAGATGCGAATTTATCTTTCCAGATGCAAACTGTTTTTTTTCTTTTTTTAATTCACACATTTTGTCACTCTGATATTTTTCACCACAGCAGACTGGTTGTTTTCTGCAGTGAAAGATGCAATTCCATTTTCAGTCGTTGCTGCCATCATGGTTAAGTGGACGACAGAAAAGCGAGTCTGGTCTGCCAATTGGTGGGAACATGCGAATAAGTTATCTACAGTGGTTCGGCAATTTTGTAAAAAAATCTATTTTACACCGCGTGGCGATAGATCAGTTCACAAGTCGGTATGAGCAATGATAAACAGTGAGATTATGGGTGACCGTCGTTTTTTCGTCAAAAATCACTATTTTTTGAAAATTACACTGTAAAAATGAACTGAAACGTGTAAACCAAAAAACTTTTAATCACAAAAAAGCTCTCAAAGTGTTCTAACAGTGTTCCAAATTTTAAGCCATGAGGTTCTTGCTACAGCTAAATCAACCCTCTGTATTTCACCACATTTGTCGATTTTTCTTGTTTTTCAGATATTCTGCTGTAGCGAGTGATAGGGGCAACATACCGTGAAAAAAAATAGTCAGAAAAACCTCCAACTGTTTTCTAATAGTGTTCCAATTTTCAGCTCTAAACACCTCAGCACACGCCAGTGAGAGCATTTTAGAATTGGAACCTTTTTTTTTGGTTCACCCTGTAGATTACGAAACCTTTTGAATTTTGAAAAAGACCGAGCGTATTGGGTAACGGCGTTGAACTCAAACATCCCATTTGTCGCTAAACCAGTTTTCTTGCATCTCCTATCCTTGTTCTTTCGTCACGAGCTCACTATTCTGTGAAAAAGTGCCAAGTTTAAACGAGCATACAGTCGAAGTTCAAATTATAGGGAATCAGCTGATTGGTTGGTGGTCACGTGATGCATGATTTCTGTGCAGAACGTGAACTCCGACAGATGACGCTGCACGCACTGCAATGCCTGCACAGAAAGCATGCATCACGCGACCACCAACCAATCAGCTGATTCCCTACAATTTAGAGTTCGACTGCACTGTACCTTCTAGCGTGGACACAGACGATCGATCGTCGTGCGTGCCGATGACATTCGCCGTGACGTCACGGTCGACGGACGCATAGATCTCAGTGATGGACCTCAGCTGGCTGCTGGCGACGACACGATGCATGCAGTCGTGCTCACCAGGCACTCGCTGCTGCTGCTGCTTGCTCTTGGCGTCGCTCTTTTGCTGCTGCTTTTGACTCCGGTCCACTGCCGTGTACAGATCGCTTGGCGTTGTCGTCGTTGCTGTTGTTGTTGCTCTCTCTGAAATACGGGTAACACGGTGTTTTCTTCAAAAACTTTAGAACAGTGTGGTCAGACTGTCACACAACATCTTTTTCGTCTATCAGCCCACTCCCCCACATACAACAAGCAGCTCCAGCCCAGAGTATTATTGTTTATTACTGTTTACCACCTCGACCCAACCAACCAACCAACCAACCAGTGTTGCTGTGTGCCGTTTTCGCTGCTTTCAACAACTCCGCCCTCCACTCCGAGTACGACTTCGGTCGGTTGCCAGAGTCGGTGTTGTCGTCATCGTCGTCAGCAGCGTCATTAGTGTTCGATGATTGGCCTGACGAGAGACCGCCGGCTGCATGCTGATTGGCTGACTCGTGCGTCACGGCGATGCTGATTGGCTGAGCGTTCGGCGACCGATGATCACGCTCCGTCGGACTGACCATCGGTGACTCGTAGTTTGGATCGCGGTCTTTCGGCATCGGCTGCTGGCCTCGATGCTGATGATGTTGCAGATGAACGGGTAGCTTGTTGTTGCTGACGGTCAGTCGTGTGCTGTGGCTGTGCTGTGCATTATGCGTGTGTTTCGCTTTGTTCTGTCGCTCGTCTGGTGAGCCGCCGCTGTCCGTCGACGGAGTTGATGCGCCGTAGTCGGTGCTCACTGACAGCGCTGAAACGCGCGAACAAAAAATGATATGACTCGTGTTGCATTTTCTGAATAAGACGATGCATTCGTTTGTTAGAGTGATAGGTGGGGTGGATCTTAGCCTATTAGCGCGCTGCATTTGAACACCCAAATCTGAGCAAGCAAGTTGAGGGAACTGGTTTGAATTTGAAGCAAACAACCGATCAGCTGGCGGTTTTCACGCATAAAATGTAATCAATCATCAGAAGAATTGTATATTTTGTCTCGTGGTTTGCGATTGTTGCCTCTTTTATGAAGATTTGCAAAAAACATACAAAACACACAAAATAATTGAATAAATACAGTATGACCGAATAAATAAGGCAGTTCCTGTATTTTGCATCTAGGCGGAATTGGTCGCAGATTTGAAAAACCGATCAGTTTGATACAGTAGATACACAATTGGCTCTCTGAAACTCTTTTTTCTTTCATTTAAATTCCGCGCGCTCTTTGCATTTTGAAAAAATGCCATGTTTACTCGGCTATTCCGTTCATTTATAAAGTCAGGAATAAGGGGAACGCAGCTTGCTGGCAAACATATAGCTTGGCTTGACCGAAAACAACGAATTTTTTAAAAGATTTTTTCAACGATGGGATCCGATCTACGAAGACCCCCGCCCTGCTAAGCGGGAGCGATACCGCTGCGCTATGGCTGCAACAAGAAAAAACGCGTTAAAAAAGTTGCTCACACATTAGGTCTTTTATGCGGATTTAGAAACATTAGTTCTATAAAAAATGCTATTATAGAAATGCGCGTGAAACACGAGCAAAACGGCTGTGGCGCTATACCAGTGTGTTTCACCAATCGATGAGTTAAGTTGGCATACATTACACGGAAGGAGGGGTGGGTAGAGAAAAAATCCCAGAATGCATGTTTTCTACAGAAAATGAATAAACGAACAAACAGGTTTCGATGAAGGAAAGTGTGGTGTACACGAACCTTCCCTTGTTGAGTTGCTGCTGATCATGTAGTCGTGCGAGAGCAGCGCGTCGTTTGAGATGCTCGACTTGCCATTCCACCAGAGATGACCGAGGCCAAGTTTGCTCAATTCGTTCGCTGATAAATAAACATAAGAAGTTTTAATCTGATTCCTTCAGTTCAATCCGAAAGTTTAAAAGATGAGTTTCAGTTTCTATATGTTGACAACAGTGGCCAACCTTGCGGCACCGTGTTGACCACTTGTTTGCGGCGTTCAATTCTGACTTTTCGTCGTTTCACGAGCGCAAACAGACAGCCGCAGATCATGCAGAGCAGCGCGAGCAGCAGAATCGGCAGCACCAAGTAGTACACGTACGCGTAGTTGACCACTTGCTCCGGCGCGCGCTGCGACGTGCCGACGTTCGAGCGCTCAAACTGCTCCACTGCGGGGCCGCTGCTGAAACTGCGTCAACGATATGCACGACACACATTTCGAAAGAGTTGGCACGCTGGATACAAATCAAGTTTATGGGGACAAAAGTTGCGCATTTTTGAGGTCGTTTTTGTTGCTGTTGGATTGTGCGCAATTTCAAGAACCCAATATGATCAGGTTTTGTTGTGAATGCAATATCGTGTCCACACATCTTTTGGAATCAACAGCGCTTTCCATACCCGTGGTGCGGCAACAACTGAGCGTCATCGATCGCATTGTTCTCCGGCAACGACGGCGTCACAATTTCGGGCGGCCCATAGAAGCAGCGCACCGTGATCAGCTCGTCGCCTTGCAGAATGATCAGCGGGTTCTGGCCGATTCGTATGATGTTCTCGAAGGTGCCGCTTTGTACCTGCAACGTTTTCAGTGCTCTTTTATTCTTTTGGTTCTGCGATTCAAATTCAAATTCATTTGCATGCGAGAGAGAAAATATGGTTTTATCAAAATTTCCGGAGTGACTCTGTCGGATGTTACAGTATGACCAAATGAAACAAGGCACTACTTGTCTTGTCAATCAAAGTGAGACCAGTAGCAGACCAGGAGTTGTGTTTTTCAAGAATGCCGTATTTTTCTCAGTCGTGTGTACAATTTCAAGACCGAATCACGGCGAAACCATATGTCCGCCCGCACACAACATGCAGCCTTTTTATCTCTCATAAAAAAAGCTTGGCTCATTCGATTGGTGGTCTGAGCTTCCGATCAGGTATACTCGGAATTACCACATTCTACAATTCCTTTAGAAGAAGAATATTTGTACTGAATTGAAAATAAAAAAATTCAAAAAAGTTTTATTGCTCCGACGGCGTACCATTTTCGTGCCGCACGGGTCGTTGAGCAGTGGTATTTCAATGATGTAGTCGAGTTCACCATGTCCCTGGTGTCTGCACGCCGGGTGACTGTTCGTACCGACCACGATCCAGTCCTCGAAACTCTCCACCAGAGTTCTGTTGAACTTCAAGTGCACGATCATGTGCTTCGCGCTGCATTCCGGCACTGCTGAAACAGCAACGAACACGTTTTACTTTGCAAATGTCTCGCTATTCAGTAGGATTACGGTTTTTTTCCGGTTTCGAACGTTCCAGACAATCATAAAAGTAATGACGTTTCGATGATATCTTTATTGTGATCCCCTTTTTTGCGAAAACTGACTGTACCGTTGACTTTCGTGGAGTCTGTTGCTGAACTGAAACCGCGCGCGCTAGTTGTGCCACCGTCCAACAAGTGCTGCGCTTCACTGGCCCTTGCAATCACAGCAATCTAAATTGGTTTTTAAAAATATTATAAGTTTTGGCAAATTGACTAAAACGAGTCTGATAAACGAATTTTAAATGTGCAAAAATTTTGAAGAAAAAACTTTTCAAGTGAATAAACTAACCAGGAGTGTTGCTGCTGGCCACATGTTTCAAAATGACAAACCACGTTGCTTTGCAGGGTGGTCAAAATTGTTTAAATTGTTGAAAACCGAGACGAAAAAAATTGTTCTGAAATCGGCTTTGAGTATACAGATGCTTACATTAGTGTGAGTACCGGTAATACCAGAAACAGACGCTGTTTGTGTTATTTTGAAGGTAAATTTACGTCGTTAATCGTATCGTTGAGCATTTTATAAATCGAAAATTACAGCGCGAAGTTTTTCTTTTTATTTGCGTTTTCAAGTCATGATTGCACTGTTTTTTGCCGTCCACAACACCAGCGGTGTAGAATAAAATATCCGGTTTTCATTTTATCTACATTTTCGGGCAACAAAAACTGCTCTGAAAACAAACGAACACAAAAATTATTGCACATTTGTTCAACATTAAACAGAACTTTAATCACATGCAAACTGCTGATTCGTTGAACCGCAAGGATGTAGCCAATCAGCGTCCGCACCCGAACAGCAGTGGCAGGTTAGGTAGAATCCGGGAAAGGAAAAGTTCGTTCTCTTTAACTTGCAGGCATATAAAAGTGTACAATGAAGAGCAACCTCGACAACCACATGTTTCAAAAAAATTCAAAAGAACTTTTAGTTATCCTCTTCCCATCCTCTTGTTGTAATAGAAAATTAGTTTGCGCCTCAGAAGGCAATCTCAAAATAGACTCAAACGAATTTCACTATCGACTGCATGAACAAAATGCAGAGCCGAGCCGAGTTTACAACCAGCAACGATTCTGAAAGGATTTTTGTGAATGTGGAAAATCATAAGTGAGCAAACTATCTAAATCTAAATGGAAAATACTTTTGAACGCCTTTAGCTGGCTGGCTGAGTTTGCATTTTCACCGAAAGTCTCCGAAAGCATAGCGAACTGCACGGCGGCAATGTGTGGAAAGAACAACTTTGACAACGTTTTATTAAGATTGTAGTTTCCGCACCACTAACCTTATGTAATTCAAAGTCAGAACATTCAATTTTCATTTCACTTGCATGTAATACACTTACCGTGTGTACTGAAAATAGATTACACTGTAAAAATGATTTACAAATAAAGTTATCAAACATCAAAAACAGGACACTGCGAAAAATCTTGTGTGAAATCTCAGCGCAGCTGCCTTGTGTGTGTATTGACTGGTTCGAGCAAAGAAAAACAAACTAGACTTCTTGAAATTTGTTTCAATGAACGTCACAAATAACCCGACAAAAAGTTTAGAAAAGAATTGTAAATGCAGCCAGCGTTGTTTTTCACAAATAAAACTTTACATTCATTCAACTCAACCAAGGCAGTTTCTGCATTGAATCTGGTAGATATAGGGACTTCAGACTGCTACAATTAGGATACGACACGACAACCAATCAGCACGTTGTGTGTTCAAGTGTGTAGCAAATCAACATGCTTCCGCAAAACTGTGCTCCACGCGATCAATAGTGTAAACGCTGTTTTGATCTGTGAGAATCTGCATTTGGAATCTGCAGTCTCAAGTTTAAGTGCTGCAAAGTGGAAATACTATAGATATTTTAAATGCAAGCTGTGTAGCTAGCTGCACAGTTCTATTAGCCACATTGTAAAGCTGTCGAAGCACGTTTATATACATAGTTATATAGTTTGCTGTGCATATTTCTTTGGGTTGAGATTTTAAAGGAAAGGTTTTGGGTGTTTGAGGCAAAAACAATTCACAAAAAAAGAGAATTCAGGGCAAAATTTTTCAATATGAGGTGAGTAAACTAAAGTTTTTTTAAATGAGGATTAAGTGAAGCAACCAATCAGCGTAGCATCTCGATTTGAAGACATACAACATCTTTTAAAATCACCGGAAAAAAATTTGTCAGCCTTTTTTAGCAGAGGGCAAGCAGACTGGCACAGAGGCTGTGGCGTGTGTTGCGTGAACCAATGAAAAGTGCAGTCCAAATGATCGTGCATTTTAGCAAAATAAGTGTCACAACATCATTTTTTCATGTTCTGGTGCAGTGAATAAATATTTTTCCTAAATGAGCAGAAGCGACCTCTGGCAACTGTTGTGTATTTCTGGTGGAATGAATGTGCAAAAATTGGCAGCATTTGCAGTGACCTCATTAACCGCTCAACCATGCTCAGCTTGTGTGAGCATAAATACAACGAACATGTAGTTTTGGATTAAAATTTTGCTACACCTTTATTGATTGATTGGTATCAGAGCGAGCATTTCCGATTCGTGCACAGTAAAAATTCAGATTAGATTCCAGCATATTCCGGCATGCTGATTGCAGTTTACACATCCACAGCAAAAAATACGGTAAACTTAGATTTCAGAGAAACTGAAAGTTGACCTTCCGCCTTTCGGATGAAAATTATTCAAAAAGTTCAATACTTAAAACATTTTCAAGGCGAAGTTTGATTGATAGAATTCAAGTAAGCGTCTAACATGACAAAGGTTTACATATCGAAAGTGAAGTTGTGCGCGCAGTCTTTTGTTGGAGGCTGAATCAGTTTGACAATAAACCGCTCTAACAATAATAACTGTCCCCCGAATACTTTTTTTAAATGAATGGAACATTCTGGTTTGTACGAAAAAGACGACGTGTTCAACAAAACATATGGACTGGATGGATACTGATATTATTTTAGACACATGCAATGAAAACTCATATGATACCTAAGGAAAATATAATAAAAGTCTCAAACACAAAAATTGTCAACAGATAAATTCTGTGTGCGACTTTTGAGAGAGTCAAGATTAAACAAGCCATCATACATTGAATGTGAATATATGTGTCTGTTGAAATATATGGCCGAAAAGAAAGGAAATTAGGTAAAGTGCCTGCAAAGGGTTGCACTTGATTTTAGACAGATACAATTCTTGGTGAGTTGTAAATATTAGAAAATAGTTATGACTGCGCATGTATGTAAATCATAAACACATACCCACTTCCTACATGAATCACTGCCTACTGCTGAAAATAACTATATCTGAGTTAAAACTGATTTTGAAAATGAATCAATGTTGCGTATTGCACATGTGAAACTCAAAACACAACGCAGTATGTAAGACCAATATATTTTTACACCATAATTCAAGTGCACGCGTGCAGTTTTTCATATGATCATATGTAAGATTAGTTTTCTGTTGTCAAACATTGTAGCTGTATTAGATAGAGTGACAAAGTTTCCACGACACTACGAGTTTGAATAATTGAATATGAAGGATAATTAAGAAAATATGGCATGCAATAAAACTCAAGCGAAAGTATTGTGCTGAAATGAAATTGAAATACAAACCATTTGAAATTAAGCAAAATGGCAATCGTTTGCAAAATATGGCGTAAATCTTTTCTTGAAAGCAAAGTAATGATGGAACGAATCGAACGAATTGCAAACAGCGATGAAGCAATTAAAGGTGCTTGAAATCATCACCATAGTATCACGGTGACGAAAAACACGCCGAAAATAAAAACTTGACAATGGACAATATAATGCGGCTGAGTGATTGACCCGTGCCTGCGCGCCATCTTCGACAAAAACAAACTTTTTGAAGATACATAAAACGGCGATCGTTTGTCGGTCATAAAAAGCACCCTTTAAACTTAGAGACCCTGTCAAAGTTCAAGTTGTTCTGTCGGAAAACTCTGAGCGACAAATGATATCGGTAACTGAACAATGCATAATATCAATAGTTATAATAAGTGTCGCTGGCTAAAAAAATTTCGGGTGTAAACCAGGCTGCAGTAACCTGTAACATTTGATATGACAGAGTGCAGAGTGGAGTGTTTGAGTGCGTTCACGACAAACAACATTGCACGACAACAATCAAGAGGCAGTCACGCTGCAAATTTGATCCTGCGCGACAGTGGCATGAACAGCACACAGGGGATGAAACAAAGGTGTCATACTTGTTGCAGCAAATTCAGAAACAACGCACTTGCAGGCATATTTGTATTTGATTGATATACCAATCAAGATGAAGCAGTCAATAAACGAGTGTTTTTTACTTCTATGCAGAAAAAAAGAAAATCTAACCAAAGGACCTTTAAATCTTGAAAATGATAAAAAAACAAAAAAAATTTTTTGCTTTCACAGGAAAAAAATTGCTGGGGCTGGTTGTTTTCAAGGTCCCCTGTAGCAGAAATTTCACACCGATAAATCGCGTAAGGCCACCAAAAAAAACAGAAAATTCGCTAAATACATGCAATCAGCGGCTGAGCTTTCAAAACAAAATCACAGTACGCACGATACATATCAGGGGGCATTCATGTGTCACATATTGCATGACGTATCCATTGCTCGCAAAAACGCTAAAGTTAAGCTATTCATAGGCTATACCTAGGCTATATTTATTTTTGTTTGGCTGTGCAAACGAACGATATCTGGAAGTTGCTCTCGCACAGTATATCATTGAACAAATTAAAAAACGCAGTCAGTTTTCTGTCGCGGCTCATCTATCACGATATGCGTGCCATTTTGAAAGATATTCAACCACGCATTTGTTGAACGGATGTTAGTCCGCGCGCGAAAGTGAAATGACAGACACTTTTTTTCAGAAAAGTTTCAGATCTCGCGAATGCTGTGGCCGCAGACCAAAAAACCGCACAGAGGGTGTTTCAACAGAACAAAAACACACATAAATTTATAAAAAAACATGCATTGGCATGAGTGAGTCCAGCCAAGTGACTGTGTGCCCGTCAATGGTGATCAGAGGACTCTGCTCTGCCTTTTGCATGGTCAAACACTAAGACGTGTGTTTTGTGTGCATCCTTTTGCACTCTGAACATACATATCACTGCTGTTTCATTGCGTCACCGAACCGGAAGCAACCTGATGCGCACCTAAAAATGCAGCATAGTAAAACTTGGACGTTCTTTTTGCTGAATTGATACTTGGCTTTGTGTTCGAGTTGTCGTCGTGTGAATTAGTTGGTCAGTTTTCTTGTGGAAAGGGTTTGAATGAAAAAATGCTAGTGACATCTTGCGCAATTTCGACGGTTGCGATGGGCACGCGAAAGGGATTTTTTTCAGCGTGAAGTTTCACCGCGCGCGTAGCTGTTTTTTTTCTAACTTTTATTTGCAATGAACATGAACAGATGCAACCAATCAGCGTGGTGAGTTTGACCATCAGATGTTGACTTTCATTCCGCTGGTTTCACGTTTCTACTGGTCTGGTGGTCTTGCAAGATGTTCAGGGTCCGATCGTTGTTCACAAAGGACACACAGAAAACTAGGAAGCATTCAGCAAACATATCAAATTGAATCAACGTATCAAACGCTGAAACACACAACACAATAACAATACGTTCAATTGTGATTATCATTATTTAGCGTCGTGATTTCCGATCACAAATGACAGAGTACGCGTGTATAAAAACGCAAAAAACTGCACGGAGACGCGTGCCTAGCGAGGATTCACCCACATTTTGCCCTTGAAATTTTGGCGGACAGATTCACTCAACGTTCAAATTTGTCATAGCAGCGTGCGTGTTACGAAAAATGAGGGAGACATAGAAGAAGAAAAAAGAAAAATTCACGTGTGATTCTGGGAGTTCGTTTTTCCCAATGAAAACATTCCCATTGCAACTGAAAGTTACGAATGAATTGTAACGATCTCTTAAGCAGAAGTTGAACAGTGAGTCTCTTAAGTTCAAGTTTTACTCTTGAACAGTAAAATATCTCTGTCCACGTGGAAACTACCATAGTCGGGTCTAATTTTGTTACTGCACCCTCCGCAACACACATTGAGCTCAATCGCGTTTAGCGATGCTGATGTTTCACAATCGCCATGTATCGCTGTGTCAAACAGTCGACTGTTTATCACTGATCACTGATCACTATTCACTTTTTTTTATTTTTTGTACAGTTGTTTTTGAATTAAAAATAACAACTGATGTGAGCAAAGCTAGTAGAAAACGCAGTGGTCAAAAGCAATGCTGAAATTCCCCGCTTGCTTTCAATTTTCAAACCGCAAAATTTATTATGCAACAAAAAACACCTACTGTACATTAAAATCAGTCAGACTGAATAAATAATATAGTAATAAACTGTACAATAATGTCAAACTGAGTCACATCAAAGTAATCAAACTAAGCGAATTCGTCATAGTCAGTAGTGAAAGACGCCGTAGACCACAGCCAAGCAGAACAGGCTGTTCTGAAAAAAAAACTACTGCCATAATGAGTCTGTGTGTTCTCTTCTGAAGTCTGTACTCAGCACGTCAGGTGTCAAAAGGATAACACAACGGCAAAACTTCTCATCTTGATACCACGTACCCCAAGAAACATGCTCTGCGCATGGTTGTCGGTGTCGGAGTCCCAAAGGCAGCGGCATAACATCCTGTGCCAAAAGGACACAAAACCAGAATAAAAAACTGCATGTATTTATGCAGACGGTGCGAAAATAAAAAAATGCGACCACGCAGAATAAAAAAAACGCACTTCGCGGCTGTGCCAGTCTGCTCACCAATGACCACTTGCACAACAAACTTGTAGCGCTCCAAGTCCAGTTCTGAAGTAGATTTTGTAAATTTCAGAAAATTTACAATTGTGCGTGATAAAAAAATTGTTTTAATCGAGCTCAAACGACAGTTGTCCGTTTGCCTTTGAGTCTGTCTAAAATACAGTTAGTGATCTCAGTGGTCCACTGAGCAATGCTTTGCTCGTCGTATTCTTTGTCGCTCAGCTTGTCCATTAGAACCTCGTGTATCAGCTCCTTCACCACGGGCGCTCGGAATCTGTAATTTTTTGATTACGCATGTCTAAAACTCTTGACTTTTTTGTGTTTGATTTCAATTTATGTACTTTTTCTGGAAGTTCGGCCGAATGACGTAAGCGGGCGCAGCTGAGGACGCGGCAGAGCCAGTGCGTTTGCTTGATGTGGCTGATGCGGGCTTGATGGTGCCGATGCGTTTATCGGTTGATGATGTTCGACTGACGCCAGACGACGCACGCATCATCATTGTTTCTCTTTATAAACTCACCTGCAACAACATTGACACTCATAAAATAAAAATTTAAAATTAGATTCAGTGGGCTCCTTTCAAAACAGAACTGAAACAAAAACAAGACTCATTCTGTTGCAAAAAATTGAAATTGAAAAAAAATGCTGACGACTGTCATGAAACCTTTTTATCACCAGCTGCATGTCATTTCCAGTTGCTGCATGTCTCATCAACAGCAAATAACGGAGCATTGAAACAAGTCGGACAAATTTTACGTCAGTCACGTGTCATGGATGGAACGAGTGTTGTTTTTGCTTTTTTACTTTCCATATGTTCCACACACGGCTGCTGGTTTGATTGTTTGTTTCCATGGGAACCACACTTTGGAAAAAGCTGACGACAACACAAAAAACATATCGATGTATTTGAGCTGTGCAGTCAGCTCTGTGACGGATCTTGAGTGGGCCCATATTTCAAAGGAGTCCCAAAATGGGGAACTGTTGCAGCAAGTAATTTGTTGCAAATCTAGTATTCAGTTGGAAATCTGGACTTTATCTGGAGAAGGGGGATGCATTGGCCTCGGCTCAACATTGTTGTAATTTGCAGTGAATTTAGGGCGTATGAAACATAGGGATGGACGCGGGACAGATTTCTCGGTTGTGAGATATTGGACAGCGCGGGGCGGGACAAATTTGAGGTAAAAAATTGAGGATGCAGTGCTTCAAACTAGAGATGTCAAGAAAAAAAATTTCCTATTTTTTTTCTTTAAAAAAATTTTTTTATTATTTTTTTAAAAATAAAAAAAATTGTCAATAAACAGTACCGTGGGCGGGGTGGGGTGGGGGGGGTGAATATTAAAAAAACCATGGTGTATAAAAACACCATGAGATAACAAAACCATGTGTATATTTTAACCACCAAAATCCTGGAAACTGAAAAGCTAAATAAACCATGGTGTAAAAAAACACCATGATTTTTTAAATGGCTGTATTCGACGTTTAAAGGCTGCCAGCAGTGAGATTTAGCACTAAAATAAAAAAACGGCATTGATTTATGATCGTCAACTCCAGAAAAGCGAATGACACTTCCTTTTTTGTTTTTTTAAGAGCCATGTATATGGGCGTCGAAGGGCTGGTTAACTGTTTTTTTCCTGCACGTGGTTTGGATGAAAAGTCAGAAAGCCGGCGACGGAGTTTGGCTTCCATTAGTTCCATCCATTTTCACGTGGAGAAATCGGTTGAGCGCAGCGCCGGCAGAGTCGCGTGTTCAAAAATTTTTTGCCGTTGATGCTGCGTGTGGAAATAAACGCTGAACATTGAACATTTTTTTAAAAATAACTGAGCCGAAAAACTTTCTCAGATAGATATATTCGAAAAAAATTTTTGGGGGGCGCCCCCCCCCAGCCCCCCTCCCTTAGAACAACTATGTCGCCTAGATCACGATTTCCTTGGCCGATTTCGACGATCGATAGCTCAATCAACTCAGCAGAGCATCCGGAACACGCTAATGTGTCATTTATGATTAGTTTTTGTTTCATTCAACAATGGTTCGTGTGCAATAAAAAATATGAAAAAACACACAACACCAATTTGTGGTAGTGTGTGATTTTTTTCGATTTTCAGAAAACCGCCGAAACAAACCACAAACGACATATCACCGTGTTCCTGGTGCTCTGCTGAGTTGATTGAGCCATCGATCGCCGAAATCGGTCCAGCACAGCGCCGGCAGAGTCGCGTGACAGGTCGGCGCACAAGACACATGACGTGGAGACGTATTGCCAACATAAAACGTCGCCCAGATCACGATTTCTCGGCCGATTTCGACGATCGACGGCTCAATCAACTCAGCAGAGATCCGGAACACGATGATGTGTCGTTTGTAGTAGTTTTGTTTTACTGAACATTGTTGATGTGCAATAAAAAATTTGTGAAAAAACACAAAACACCAATTTATTGGGATTTGTGAGTTTTTCGATTTTCAGAAAACCGCCGAAACAAACCACAAACGACATATCACCGTGTTCCTGGTGCTCTGCTGAGTTGATTGAGCCGTCGATCGTCGAAATCGGCCGAGGAAATCGTGATCTGGGCGACGTTATGTGTTGGCAATATGTGTGTTTCACGTCATGTGTCTTGTGCGCCGACCTGTCACGCGACTCTGCCGGCGCTATGCTGGGCCGATATCGACGATCGATAGCTCAACCAACTCAGCAAAGCATCCGGAACACGGTGATATGTTGTTTGTGGTTTGTTTCGGCGGTTTTCTAAAATTCGAAAAAATCACAAATCACAATAAATTGGTGTTTTGTGTTTTTTCACAAAATTTTTATTGCACATCAACCAATGTTCAGCTAAACAAAAACTTACCACAAACGACACATCATCGTGTTCCGGATGCTCTGCTGAGTTGATTGAGCCGTCGATCGTCAAAATCGGCCGAGGAAATCGTGATCTGGGCGACGTTATGTGTTGGCAATACGTGCGTTGCACGTCATGTGTCTTGTGCGCCGACCTGTCACGCGACTCTGCCGGCGCTGTGCTCGACCGATTTCGACGATCGATGGCTCAATCAACTCAGCAGAGCATCAGGAACACGATGATGTGTCGTTTGTGGTTTGTTTCGGCGGTTTTCTAAAAAAATCGAAAAAATCACACACCACCATAAATTGGTGTTGTGTGTTTTTTCATAAATTTTTTATTGCACACGAACCATTGTTGAATGAAACAAAAACTAACCATAAACGACACATCATCGTGTTCCGGGTGCTCTGCTGAGTTGATTGAGCCGTCGATCGTCGAAATCGGCCGAGGAAATCGTGATCTGGGCGACGTTATGTGTTGGCAATACGTGCGTTTCACGTCATGTGTCTTGTGCGCCGACCTGTCACGCGACTCTGCCGGCGCTGTGCTCGACCGATTTCGACGATCGATGGCTCAATCAACTCAGCAGAGCATCAGGAACACGATGAGGTGTCGTTTGTGGTTTGTTTCGGAGGTTTTCTGAAAATCGATAAAATCACACACCACCATAAATTGGTTTTGTGTGTTTTTTCATAAATTTTTCATTGCACACGAGACAATGTTGAATAAAACAAAAACCAACCACAAATAACACATGGTCGTGTTTCGGATGCTCTGCTGAATTGATTAAGCCGTCGATCGTCGAAATCGGCTGAAAATCGTGATCTGGGCGACCTGACCAATTCAACGATGACAACCACATTCATTTGTGGTCATTTCAATTTGTTTTCATCAAATCTGATTCAATTTTCGCCCACATATGTCGTTTCCATGTGATTTTCAGTAGAATTAATAATTGTGGTGTTTTTATGTGCATGGTGTTTTTAGCATTTCCCATTTTGAAAAATACCATGGTGTTTTTATACACATGGTTTTTATATCGCATGGTGTTTTTTTACACCATGGTGTTTTTTTACGCAACCGGGTGGGGGGTGGGTGGCGGGGGGTTGCGTAATGCATCATTATTAAAACAGCTGCATCTGCAGTTCCGGTGCTCCTCCTCCATAACACAGGAAAGAAAAAAATGCAAAAACTAAATTGATCATTTTCACCTTATCAAAAAGGCTTGGCTTAGGATTAGGATTAGGTTTAGGGTTAGGAACCTACAACGACTCATTACAAGCAACCTCAGATCAAAAATCAAAAAAATCACTTTTAAGAATGTATACAAATCCGGGGGGTTGGGGGGGGCATAGTTGTTCCAGAGCCGAGGGGTTGGGGGCAGTACCGTGGGCCCAAAAAAATTTTCGAGGGGGGGGTATGGTACCGTGGGGGGGGTGCCGACCAAAAAGTGAGGGGGGGGGTCCAACCTATGGTAACGTGGGACCCCCCCCAGGGGGTCCCCATGGGGGGGGGGGTGCATTTTTTTCAAAATTTTCTGTGGGGGGGTCCACCCCCCCCCCCCCCCCCCATGTAATTTTTTCGCTCAAATTTTCAATGAAAAACGCTAAATTTTGCTGCAAAATCTTTTAAATAACAATGAAGTTGGTCAATTTATCATATATTCAGCTTATATTATGGTCTTTATATACAAAAAATCATGATTTTCGAAAAAAAAATTTAGGGTGTGCAGAAAATTTTGGGGGGGGGGGGGGGGGTGTCCGCCAGACAAAATTTCATGGGGGGGGGGGGGGGGGGTGTCGGCCAAATTTTCGAGGGGGGGGGGGTACGATGGGGGGGGGGGGGGTGCCCGGTTTTAGGGGGGGTGGCACGGTGCACCGGCCCCCCCCCCACCCGACGGTCTCGGGTGCTCTGGGGGGGTGTACCCCCCCCCCCCCCCCCCGCCCACGTACTGGTTGGGGGGGGGGCCGATATAGATAGCTGGAGCAAATTTTCTAGATAGATAGATAGCTGGAAAATTTTGGGGGGGGGCCGCGGGGGGGGCATGTGACTTTGGGGGGGGCGGTCAAAATTTTGAAATTTGATAGATAGATAGCTAAAACGCTAAAAAGCTGTAAAAACAGCAAAATAATGCTAAAAATACACTAAAAATCAGGTATAAACGCGTATTTTACCTAAAATTAGCGAAATTTTTAAGAATTACGAGCAAAAATGGTCAATTTTGGTCAAAAATTGACTTATTTCATGTCTTCGAAGACAAAAATTTTCAGATAGATAGCTGGCTGAAAATTTTTTTCAGATAGATAATAGCTGAGCCAAAAAAACCTGTTTGATAGAGATAGATTCAAAAAATTTTTGGGGGGGGCCGGCCCCCCCAGGCCCCCCCCCCCTAGAACAACTATGGGGGGTGGGGGGGCACCGTGCCACCCCCCCCTAAAACCGGGCACCATCGGACCCCCCCCTCGAAAATTTGACCGACACCCCCCACTCCCCCCATGAAATTTTGTCTGGCGGAGACCCCCCCAAATTTTCCGTACACCCTAAATTTTTTTTCGAAAATCATGATTTTTTGTCTATAAAGTCTATAATATAAGCTGAATATATGATAACTTGACCATCTTCATTGTAATTTCAAAGATTTTGCAGCAAAATTTAGCGTTTTTCCTTCAAAATTTAAGCGAAAAAATATCATGGGGGGTGGGGAAGGGGGGGGGGTCCCACGTTACCATAGGTTGGACCCCCTCACTTTTTGGTCGGCACCCCCCCCCCCACGGCACCATACCTAGGGTTGTTAAACAAAAATGAAAATTTTTTTTTAAAGTGATTAAAAAAAAACAAAAATGCAGATTTTTAAAAAAAAAAATTCGAAAAATTTTCCTCTAATATGCTCTGAAAACCTCAATTTTGGCACAATTTTTCGAAAGTTCAACAAAAAATTTTCTTTGATTATACCTCGTAAAACCTTTAGCAGATTTTGGGCCGTTTTACCGACTGATTTTAGGCTTCGACAACATCTGCGATGAAGTTTTTGAGCGTCCCAAAGCTTAGCCTACCATTTCCGATGCAGATAAGGTGACGATTCGCCTCGCAGAGCGTCCGATTGTGCTCGCTGCTCCGTTTGCAAGCGCTACGTTGTCTGGTTGCTGCTTCGTGTCGTGTCTAGAGATGTAAGGGTAAAAAAAAAATTTTTTTTTAATTTTTTTTTTAAAAAAAGTAAAAAAAGAGCATTTTTTTTATTTTTTTTATTAAAAATTTTTGAAATTTTTTCTTTAATGTGCCCTGAAAATGCCGTTTTTGGCATAATTTTTCGAAAGTTCAACAAAAATTTTCTTTGACTTTACCTTGTCACTTAGTCTTCAACGCTGCAGGTGGTATTCTGGATTGATTTATCGACTGTTTTCAGCCTTGGTGAGTGATGATCGACTCGCGCATTGAAGTACTTGAGCGTCGCAAAGGCTAGTTCAACAAATTCCGATGTCGCTAAGGTGAGATAGAAGCAGAGAACTCACATTTACGCATCGTTTTTCAGGATCTCGAAAGGTGGAAATTGCACTGTCTGCCACTGCAAGCGTAACTTCGTTGGTTGCTCGTTGCTGTTTCGCCTCGTGTCGTCAGCATGATCACACCGGTTTGTTGTGGAACTTGTTTCCATGTTATTTGAGGTGAATTGAGAGGCAAAACACGAGACGTGATGTCGTCGGTGGGAAAATGGGGTCGCCGAAACCAAGTCTGAAATTTTCACCCTCCTCCCATATGAGTGGGGGTCATATGGTAAGTCGGTGGCTCCTCAGATGGTGATATTCGGACTCCCTGAAAAATTCTGAACAACTTTCATTTAAAAAAAAAAATTTAAAATTTTTTTTTTAAAGAAAAAAAATAGAATTTTTTTTTTCTTGACATCTCTAGTCGTGTCGTCGCGACACCATCAGAAGAATTGATCGAATTTCAAGGCGGTATGTTTGTCTTCACTTTAGCATTAGCTTAGCTGGGGACAATTAGTGACGTTTTGGAGGTCAAAACACAAGAAGAGGCATGGTGACGGTTTGGAAAAGGGGTAATTGAGGTCACCAAAACAAAATCTGCAAAGTTCCGCCATACGGGAGTCATTCGGGAGGCGCTTGCATATCATATGTGGTTCTTCGGACTCCCTGATTGATTTAGCACAACTTTGATTTTTGAAATTTAAAAAAAAAATTTAAAAAAAAACAAACAAAAATGACGATTTTTGTTTTTTTTAACAACCCTAACCATACCCCCCCTTCGAAAATTGTTTTGGGCCCACGGTGCTGGTCAATAAACAAAGCCAAAGTACACACGAAATTCTAGGTCCAGGCCAAAAAATTATCCAAGTCACTTTTTAATCGCATTTTTAAAAAAGTTCTGTTTTTTAATTAAAAAAAATTACTGTACAAAAAAGTTTTAAATTTTAAAAATCCCGATTTAAAAAAAAGTTGTAAAAAATTCGAACCTAATCGTGTGACATTCTTTCATTTGTCGCCAGAAAGTCGTCATCGCCAAGAAAAACATGATGTCGTCTCCTTGTGCTTCTGCAAGTGGTGACAAAGATCTCACCGTTGGAGACAATGAGTCAGAATCAGAAGTGTCGACGTCGTCGAGCAAAGAGAAATCGAAGAACAGCGAGAAACGAGCACGTCAGTTTGATTTGGAATCGATGTTCGCGAGCGCGCGGGCGACTGCGATGGAGCACAGCAGACACGCGATGCAGCAGCAACAGCAAGACCAAGACGACACAACACGGAGACTGCAGGTGGCGGTGGGGTTGCTTTATGTGTGGCTGGCGTGACTTGAACGAATCATGGGACATGGGTGGATTTTATGCTTTTTATAAAACTTTGATTTGTTCCGAACCTTGATCGTACTTCGTGTATTGTTGGCTGCAACTGAATAAATGAGAAAGTAGAAAGTAGCATACACACAGGGTGCAGAGGCAGCAGAACAGAAGACCAAGACATCATAAATGTTAGTTTTAATTTAACGCAAAACTGAATGGGTGGTAATTTTTTTTGTCCGGACCCGAAGTCGCGCGCAGCACGGGAACACAACATTCGCAATGGTACTCAATGTCGTTAACCGATGAACACTAGCACCAGAATATTAATACATGTATTAATACGATTTGTCTGTATTATTCAGGACACTGTGCACATCAGTCAGCCAACACGCAGCGGGAGCGGCAATCAGCAAAGTGACGACGACGACGATGATGGACTGATTGGGCCACCGATTCCGGGCACGTCTTCTGCGGGCAATAAGGGCAGCGCAACTGATGAAGACAGTGCAGAGGAGGTCAGGCATTGCGTTCGCTTCTATCATGCTTCTACGACTGACCATGCGCGCACAGATGGAAGAAAGCAGTTTCATGCGCGACGCCGGTGTCACGATTTTATTTCCCCGCGTTTTTATTTCCCTTGCCATTTCTCATTTTATTCAAAATTGGTGATGTCCCTTGCCCGAGTCCCTGAGATTCGACCTGGTTGATTGAGCAATTTTGAATTGCCACGCCACTGTGCACTTGAACCTGCAAAAGAACAAAAAAATTTCTCACTTTGTTTTATGCCAATTTATAAGACGCACGCATCACCGTCGATCGTTTTTTCACAAATGAATTGCAGCTTATTTGTTGACCTGGTATTGTTTCACAAGTTATTTTTATTGCGATTCACCTGGTACAGGACAGGGGCACATACATAGTCTTGTCCCGGCTTCCGATCATGGTCATGCGATTGTGATTCTCACGATCTCACCACAGGGTGCACAGATTCAAAAGCACTCAAAATTTTTGGCTTGCCTACTCATGGTGTCTTACACTTCTCTGGTAAGAGTGCACTGCAGAATAAAACTGACTGACTGACTGACTGAGCACTGTTTTTGTCAAGTCGAAATGGATTCTGTATTGGCAGAAACAATGCGAAAAATTGTAAGCGCTGTTTGAACATCGTAAACCTGGGGTATATGATGAAAGAGCTTGTGCTTCTGCAGGCAGAGCAAGGGCCAAGTGTGCCAGCGCGTTCGCATGCGACCGCCGCAGATGCAGCGACCGGCGGTGCGGGCGACAGCGGAGTCGAAGACGATGACGAGGCTGAGTACGACGCTTACGAAGTGCGTGCACACTGGATGTTGTTCTTGTTCCTTGCTGGTTGTTTCCCAGCGATTGTGTTTTGGATACCTATCTTGCTGAAATACCCTTGACTAAGCAGCAAACGTTTCACTTTGTACCCAGGTGTCCGTGGAGCAAGTGGTCCCGGCCGCATGCGAAGCAGCAATCACGCACGGCACTAAACCGGTGAGCGCAGTTACGAATTCGCAGCATTTCTCATGATTTTGTGCGAAAAAAGGCTATCTCCAAATTTTTTATATTTTCTGTTTGCAGAGTTTTGTTTACAATTGATTTTTCTGGCATTTTTTAACCCCGCACTTCGAAACCAACCGAGCCAGTCCTTGATAGTTTCAAACTGTATATTATCTTTTATTATGATTCAGAAACTCAATGCGCACATAGATAGGTAAACATGACCGGGTCGGCTTTTTTGAATTGCCGCATAAAGATTGTAAACTAGTTTCCTTTCTGCGTTTGCAAACTCATTGAGTCGAAGGGTCTAAAAATTGATAACACACTATACACAGTAGCGAGCGAATGAGATCCTGAGAGTGCCACGTTTGACTGGCATGTTTGTGTTTCACGTCCACACGGCGCACTGCACAGGTGTCCGCAATCGGCGTCGACAGTCAATGCTCACGGATGAGCACGGGCGGCTACGACTACGTGGTCAAGCTGTACGAGTTCACAAGCATGGACTCGTCGTTGCGGCCGTTCCGCGACATTCAGCCGGCCGAATGGTTCGTTTCATGGTCGTTTTTGCGAAAATGAGAATTGATCAACGCTCAAAAATTGATCACCGAGAATTGGACACTTTCCAATAAAGGCTGGTGAAGCCTTAGGTGACCTTAAGGCCAATTCATGCGCACAAAATTTATCCGGCACGGCACGTCACGTCTCATTCATGGATTGGTTGATTTGGTTCTGGCGTGACTGAATAAAACTGAGCCAGAAGGCAAATGGTTGATAAAAACGTGATAAACAAAATACAAAAATGCAACAAACTTGCTGTGTTGTTTGCAGCCACGTCATCACGAGTCTGTCCTACAGTGCAAATGGTGAGAATCTGCTGGTCGCCAGCGGTAATGGCCAGGTGAGTTTACGTTCGTTTGCATTTCACTTTTCATTCTCTTGCCCCATTTGCTTGACAAACCGTCGTTTTTTAAAACTAAATAACTGCGTAAATCTACACTACAAGCTTTTACATCAGTGTGTGAAAACTCAATTGTGGCCAAAGCTGAAGTGTGTAAAATGAAATCATTGAAGGTGAAACTACTGGACCGCAAGGGCACGCAGTGGGGCGAGTGCGTCAAGGGTGACCAGTACATCGTGGACATGAAGAACACAAAGGGACACGTCGCCGGGATTGTCGGCGCCGTCTGGCACCCACTGAACAAGGATGAATTCCTGACTGCCGCCTCTGATGGGTTCGTTTGTCCGTTTTTCGTCTCTTGTTTTGTTGCAGCTCACCAGATGAAAATCATAAGCAATCAGCTGATTGGCTACCTTTGAATACAGTGTGCTGATTGGTCCGCACGCAGCGTCCGTGAGTGCATGAATGGGCCTTTATGCAGCAATCATGCGTCACAATTTGCAAAACGCACCTCACCTCTGTCCAATGTGATTCAGCACCGTTCGCACGTGGTCAACGGGTGATTTCAAGGAAGTGACGAGACTCGTCAACAAGCAGCGAACGTTGATCAAAACGAAGTCAGCACAGGGCAAACGATGCAACCCGACGTGCTGCGCGTACAGCTGCGATGGCAAATCGATTGTGGCCGGCTGCGATGATGGCAGCTTGCAGATATGGAAGCAAGCGCGATATGTGCGTTGTTTGCGCACATTAGCTGGCGTTTGTGGGTGGCTTGGGCTAGCAGTTCTCATACATCATGCACGCACTTGTGTTTGTGTGGCTTGTTGATTTCATATTCTTGTATTGATTGACATCAGTGTGACCAAGCTGCTCGCCCGGTTAAAGTTCGGTTGCCAAAAGTTGGCTCACATTGAACAAACACCTGTGCCGCAAACTGTAGTAAGCCCGAAAGTGAGCACTGTGTCGGTCAGACATTCTATCCTCAGTTTTCAAAGGTTTCATAATTGCGAGCGATTGCGATTATGGTTGCATTGCGGTAACATTCTAATGCGATTTCATAATTGCGTTGTGTGTCCGTTTCAGATCAACCCGTCGCAGTTGGTGCGTGGTGCGCATGGAGCAGGCGGCGGCATCACGTCGGTCGCAGTCTCCTACGATAATTTGAATCTGCTCTCGCGTGGAAGTATGCCCCGCAGCGTTCCGTTCTCACATCTCGATTATCTTTCGTTTTGGTTCTGCGACTATTCTCTTGATGCGGGAAAATGTTGGCTGATTTGAGCTGATTCCGTAGCAGCATTGATAAGAACCTGTATTTGTTTGCAGTGGACGACACGCTGAAACTGTGGGATCTACGAATGTTCAAGGACCCGCTGCACATGACTGCCAACCTCGATAACATGTTCCCTATGTAGGTTTGCGTCCGTGCTCTTTCACGGGATCTAACGATGGTTTTTAATGTTTTTTTGTAAATGCACGCGTCTTCGTGAATTTGTATCTAAATTAGACGCAAATTCGACTGCTCAGAAGTTGCCTCTTTGGACGGTGGTGGCATGCGCATATCGTGTCCGTGTGAAATCAATATGCGCATGTTCTTTGAAGTTGCGTGTCAGCTCGCGCTGATTGGTTGTAAACAATAAACACGGATCCTGATCAGACCAACCAATCAATATGCTCAATTCAACTCCAACCATTCGCGTGCATGCAGCATCACAAAAGCGTGTGTATTGTGTTTGTGTCATTGTTTGCCTTTCCCTCGCAGGACCGAGTGCGCGTTCAGTCCGCGCAACGAGCTCTGCGTCACGGGCACCTCTGTCAGCAAGACTGACCCGGTCGGCCGGCTGTTGTTCTATGAACGCAACAGTTTCCGGCTGGTCTACAAGATCGAATACCCGAACGTCAGCGTCACGCGGGTCGTCTGGCATCCGAAGACCAATCAGTTGTACGTCGGCCTCAGCGATGGACAGGTCAAGGTCGGTGGAGTGAACCGATCTGTCATGGTCGTCTGGTGATAGCGGTGTGGTTGGGTGCACACTCACGTGTAGTTTGATGCATGCATTCTGTGTGGAGGTGGAGCAATGCCTGCATCACACTGCACGTGCGTGTGCAATCAGCCAATCAGCTAATATTAAAAATTAGCCAAGCCGACTATATATACAAGAAGCGCTGCATCCGCTGCATTGTAGTTCCGCTGCTCTGCTCCGTTATGGTGCACGAGCGAGAAGGTGGAGTTGCAAAATTTTGTTTGCTCCTTTTATCCCTATCGCAAAGGCTTGACTTAGGATTAGAATCAGAAAAACGAACCGTTGCAAGTGATCGAAAATCCAACAGAACCTATTTTTATCAAGGTCTACTACGACACTGCGCGCAGCACCCGTGGCATTCTGTCGTGCGTGCATCGCGCAAAGAAACGCGAACGAAAACAAGAGATCATCAGCGAACAAATGATCATTGCACGTTAGTGGATGCGTGTGCAGTGCAGTTTGGTTGAGGCGACGCAAATGTACAAGGTTTCTCGCACGTTTTGGTGAAACTGGAGCATGTATTGCAAACGGACACTATCCTCAATGTGGTTGTGTAATCAACGGCCCTGGTTTCGCCCAGTTTTGCCTGAACGCAGATGGGAAACGCAATTTAGTTCAATCAAAGTGGGCAATGAACGAAAGAATCTGCATTTGACCTGTCGCAAATGAGATCAGAAAAAAATGCGAACATTATGACACGACATTTGCAATGAATCGGAATGAAGCCAACTCAAATTCGTCCGTAGTGCTAATAAAGTTGTGTGTTTTTGTTTTTTTCAGCGCTCTCCCTTGAGATGTTCCAGCCGCGTGGCGAAGAGGGCGTCGAGAAGGAGGTGACCGGCTGGCGGATCCGCAAACTGCTGAAGCAACAGCAACGCGACCCAAACAAGAAGTTCCGCAAGCCGCAGGAAATGCCCATGAGCGGACCAAGTACGTTCCGTTTTTGGGTCGACTTTTTTAGTGCCCTGTTGGGACAATTTGTGAGTAATCAAGGAGCACAGACTATGTTTTGGTGCATTGAAGCATAACATGTGTGATGTTCACACACAGCGGAACAACTCAGTTGACAGCTGTGTTGTAACTTGTATGTGACATAATCGTTTCCGTCATGCAAAAATTAGAACACAAATATCAGCGCCAGAGTTCTACAGTTTGAAGACAGTGCGCTTGTAACACAGCAATGCTGCACCGCACGCACAACAGTCGCACACACGCGCTGCTGTGACGTCGTGTGTGTGCGTGCGTGCTGGTTTGTGACTGTGCCACACCCACAGTCTAGGGGCATTCTTGAAGCAGTATTTAGCGACCGCGTAGCTATATGTTTCAACACAGCTAAGTAAGAGTGCGGAAAAAGTAAGTAACAGTAAGAGTTCACAGCTTTCAGCCAACATCATTCTCCGTTGCAGGCGTACAAGGCCGCATCGCCGAAGGGCACGGCTCGATCAACTCGTACTTTCTGCGCGAGATCGGCGTGCACCGCAACAAGGAGCTGATGGACGACACGGACGTGCGCGGCAGCATCCTGCGGCACGCGAAGGAGGCCGCCGAGAACCCGATGTTCATCGGCAACGTCTACAAGCGCACGCAGCCGCACGTGATACTGCAGGAGAAGACCGAGGAGGAGCCGGTCGACAACCAGCTGCAGCCGGTCTACAAAAAGTCAAAAGTGATCGAGTAGTGCTGACTGGCGGCGCGCTTGCGGCTGCACGTATTCATTGCACCGGACAGTCAATCAGCGTGCTTTTTGTTTGGGTTTTCGTGGTGCAACAACATTTATTGCTGCCGTGTGACGAGCGAGTGATTGGCTGTTGTTTTGTGTCTTTGGCCAATTGTGCAACCACTCAGCTGTGACCTGTGCTTGCACGTGTATAATATTGTTGATTGACTATTTTGTCAGTTCATTGTGGCAAAAAATAAATGTTTTTGTTCCTCACTATTCTCATTTAACGGAAAACAAGATTTTTAATCATTCATTCGAAACTACCGTGGCTTGTGAAGCGTGACTTCATGGAAGTTCATTGATGCCAACTGACGCACACACATACGAACAGCAATGTTAGCCATAGCAACGCGTTTTTTGTTCAAATTTGACTTCAGCTTTTTTTCGACTTCAGTGTCAATGATACTGCTGATTGCGATATTCACGATCGTTTGACATGCATGCAGCGCACATCAAAGGGTATCTTATTGTAAATATGACGAAATTGCAAGGCTGACGATTTGTAGAGTCGCAATGGCCTGCATTGCATCACCGTTGGTTTGTCGCGCGGTGTGCCAAATTGGGCGGTTATGTGCATACGGTGGACTAAGTGATTTACTGCACTGAAATGCCGTTTCATTTTGCGGTGTCAGCCCAGTGAAATTTCTTTTGGGTTTGTGTGCAAGATGCTTTATGCTGCATCAAAAGCTCAATGCAACTGTCTGTCAATTCAGCTGCTTCAACATTCGACTTCACCAGCAGAAAACAAACCACAATACCACACAGCCAACACTGTAGACACACAGTGCTGAAATGTTTCATAAAGCGCAGTATCTTCAAATGAAAACAGGATTTTTTCCTCGCCAAATTTTGCAACACAACGTTTTGAATTTTCGACAGAAAGTTTTCCGACGAAGATGAACATTGGGGAGCTACAGCACTTCAAAGTTTGTGTCACAAAATGTACGGACAACCCACGTAGATTTGGATGACTGGATAATAAATCTACTTGATTTAATTTTTATAGGTACAATTGTATGTACATATTGTTGTTTTCATTTCACCCCATAATACCACAAAACATAAATTGTAACACCAGAATCAAATGCCACGAAACGCACAACTGTTGTGTGTTGTTTTATTGCACCATGTGATTTGTGGCCAATCAGCGCCTGACTGGACAGGCACCAACTATCCGGATCCAATCATCGAGCCCAACCGTTGCGGCGGAACAGCAGCCAGGAGCCAGTTTTATCAAAAAAAAAATAAATTTTCCATTTTTGAATGTTGTACAAGATGTGAAAAACTTCAGTCACAAAACGCTGCGAAAGCAGCGTGAAAGCTTTATGCGCTTGACTTAATCTGTCGCCGCCCCCACACGTGGCGAGGGTTTTGGCCCACCCTGATGGTGAGCCGTCCGTTCCCCGAAACCCACCAGAGTTTGGTATCTTCGGGTTTTCCAAAATCTATCGGTGGGGGAAGCGTGCGTCAAGCACAAAAAGTAAATTCGCATAAAACTGGCTGCGTCTAGTCATGTGTGTGACCCGGACGAGTTGCTGACCGCGAACGAACGACTGAGACTGGACAAAGCGCTGCGAGAGTTGCGCTACGCGACGACGAGACACGAGCAGACGGCGTTCTGCGATAAACGCGGCGCCACTGGATTCGTGGCACTAGCGAACGAACTGCTGCTGCCCGCTGACCGACGGTCGACAGTGTTGGATGTGAGCGAGTTTGCGGACACGTTGCACGCCAGATACGAGCCGGATGAGCGATGCCACAAAGGTATGGTAGGTTTGTTCGAACGTGTCCGACCGAGATGATGTCACTTGGTCTAAAACGGCCGCATCTGTCATGTACAGGAACTAGATATTCAGGTTGGTTTACATTTTCACGCGAAAGAATCAGCCAATTACAAAACCATGACAAGCGCATGTTTTAGAGCACATGACGTCATTTCGGTCCTACACGTTTGAGAAAAGTAAAGTTGTTAAGTGTGCCTGGTGCCAGTTTTTGCTTGCTTGCGTTGTGTCGTGAACAGTGTAGTCCATGTATTTCTGTATCAGATGCACTTTCGTACATGACGCAGCGACTGTTGTTCCCTGAACACGCCATTATTTGAATTTGGTGAAATGATTGATTGCAGATTGCAAAACAAAAGGTTTATCGCCAAATCAATCGGAAATGTTTATTTGAGCGTATCTGACCATTTCCACAAGCACATGCACGTCAACGCGTCATCCGCAGGTTTTGTGCTTGCGTACATTGGTGCGAGTGAACAAATGTGGATTGAGATGGGGCGTGCCATTGAGATCAGCGCAGCAAAGGTCAGTCAGATCGCGGACGAAGTGAACGAGCAGCAGCTGCCACTCTACGAATCGCTCACGGAGGCACTGTACAGACTGGAGCACGCCTACAAACGGGCAAACGGCATGCACGTTCAGGACAGACACGAAATCGGTCAGTGCTCCGAAGTCCCAGTCTGAAGACGCCAGGCGCTTTGTTACTTATCTGTCACACAGTCACATGCGCTGCTGTATATGTGCGAATGTGACAGTCTGTACTGTAAATGTGCAACATTACTGTGTAGTCGTTTATACCTGACGTGTGCGCATACAGCCCGGCATGTCACGTCACGTTACTTAAGGTCCCGTGTTAGTGCATACTGCCGTTCATACCTGACGTACGTTGACGTATGTCTGCATACGTCAAGTATAAACGGGCCTTAACTGGGCAAGTCGTATTTCATTAAAAAATTGTCCGTTTCATAGAGGGAAAATTGCATTTTCAACAGTAAAAACAGGACAATTTTTTACGTGTACTTGATTAATGAGTCGTTCTTAGTTGTTTCTCTTTAGAAAATAACCGAAATTTGGCCGTGTTCAAAAATCCCTATTTACTGCGTGGCTAAGTCTGCCTGCACCCCTGATTCCTGTCGGCGGGCCTTTCCCCACCCCTCCACCTCCCCAAGACACTTACCAGCTGCTATCTTCCGCGTGGCGGGCGAGGGCCCGCTCTTCAAAACACCGATGTCTGGACTTACAAGAAAAATTTAGATATCTATATAAAGGCTCGTTTTGTATGTTGCAACATAATGCAATATTTGTTTTCACAGTGGCGTAACCGGTTATCATTCAATCCCCCTTTTATTTCAGCTAAAAAATGCCTTTTTCATGAGCTGTTTCTGAATAAATGCAGCACAAAGCTTTTGGAGATGTCAGCGTTTGCAGGCGTTCCAGTTGGAACAACCGGCACTGTTCATTGCAGAGAGCACAGCAGCGAGCGGCATGTCGGTGCTGCTGACAGTGCTGCTGATTCTCGCGTGTCTCGTTCTGCTGTCCATGTGCACGTTCATCGTGTGCGCGTTGCGCAGAATCATCAAGAAGCCACCTGTCACCGTGTGATCACAGTACACGTACAATATAGTCGAACTGTAAATTATGGGCAATCAGCTGATTGGCTGGTGGTCACGTGCAGACATTGCTGTGGGGAGGCGGAGTTTGGTTAGTGCAGAATGTATGCATCACGATCACCAATCAACCGATCAGTTGATTCCCCATATGTTAGAGTTCGACTGTATGTAGTTGAATTCCACTGATTGGCAGCTGATCAAGCAATTCAGCGCTGTGATTGACTCCACAAGAAAACCTGCGTGACCAACCAATCTCGACAGCACTGCAGGCAGCCAGCCAATCAGCGGACATATAAACAACCAAAGAATCGCATTTGTTACACGCACAAAATTTCACCCCCAGATTACTGCAGTGGTTGCACCCATTCACGCTAGAAATTTGACGATTGAAGAAGCATCAAAGCCAACGATATGCAAATTCAACATGTCATCTGCAAACTGATGCTTTCAATCAAACATTGTTTTTTTAACTGAACGTCACAAGCAAGTTCAAAAAGTTACAATCTCACTGGTATTTATTCGAATCGAGAGGTGCATAGTGATCGACGTTTGATGATTAGGGCACAATAAAATGTGATCTCAAATATAACGCAAAATTTCAAACACAAAATAAAGAACCTGCTAAACCAACTGAATTTGAATTGTAAGCAAAGTACATAACACGTTTTTTTGGGGGAAAAGGCAGCTGTGAATAAATAGTGAATCAGAAATTTGAGTTGTGGCGTTACTTGTAATTTCCGAAAAATGTTTTTGGGTGTTATTGCTTCAAAAAAGTAACAGAAAAACAGAAAGCACAAACAAAAAAATGCATCTGTCTAATGAAACATGTCAGGAAAAGAAATGCACGAAGCATGACTTGATATTGCGTGCAGTTGACTTCGTGTGATGTCATTAAACGTCACTTCCATTTGACATGTTCCACTAAACAGCATTTACCATTGACAATCCAACGATATGATACTGAAAGATGAATGCAAAATTAAAAACACATTTTCATGCAGTCGAACTTGCAAAACTGGCTTGTGTGTGCCACCACATAAACAAAGTCAATTTTAACACAGCTGTCACTTTTGAATGCAAACGGTTTTGAAGTCAAAATTTGAACGCACAACACGGAGTAGAGAGATACGTTTGGCAAATTTGTAAAGCAGAGCACTAATTACAAACAAAAAGGACACAAGAAGTGACACAAAAAAGAACTAGCTCGAGAGATGCAACTGATGAGAGCTGTCACACAAATGATGAACATGAAGCTGGATTAAAAAAGAGCAATTCGCTGGATCACATGTAACTTGGAAAGAACTGAACGTCATTGAGTAATTTGTTTCACCTTTGCTAAAATTTTATTTTTTTTGAAGCAGTACCCCCCCCCCACCGATTTCGCAAACCCGAAGGTACCGGACCGGACGACTCACCATCCTGTGGTCGCTTGATCCCCAAAGGCAGCAAAGCCAAACGTTTTTGTCGAAAACCACTGTGAACTAGAGGTGGGTGCAGGACAGGGTTTTCGGCTGCGGGACGAGACGAGACAGCGCGGGACAAGGGGTCTGCGCGAGGACGAAAACGGAACAGTCCCGTCCCTAATTTGCGGGACTGGGAATGACAGTACAGAATGACAGTCGTCTGTTCAAAAATAGAGATGTTGCACAACAATGATGATACATCTGTGGCTTGACGCAACGCTTCATCACGTTCATTCAATTTTGCGGTTTCATGGTGGTCCCTAGTCAGCTGGTCCCATACGAATGAGTGTCAGACTGCAGTTCAAACACTGTCAATAAATAAAACCAATATCAGGTATGCTATCAAGAAGGCAGGCAAAAACGTTTCCTATCACCATTCAAAACCAAAAAACCCATCATTCATGAAAACAACAATGAAATCGTAGAACCTGAATAACACCCACATATCCTGCTCTAGCTATGGAATATTTTTCAAAGACACAGCAGCAGTCGTAAGTTCTGACCGATAGCACTGCATTTGAAGGCATGGTTAGACTAAACAAATTGGCTGCTCTTAAAATAAGTGCCTCTGCAGCAAAAAGTCACACCAGTATATACACCCGTGAAAGCAACGAGGAACAAAATAATAGACGACATCACAAATTGATATGCACCAGAAGGAAGTAATACATGTGTTCTGAAAACATCTGACATCATTTCGGTGCGACACGTTCGTATAAATGCAAGCACATCCACAAAGGTGTCTAAAGACCTCGTCTTCAGACACAGTGCACTCTCAGCACAGCGATGTTTTGCCGCCCGCACAAACGAACACACACACACCCATGTGGTATTATCGAATGTTTGCGGACGTGTTTGTTTGTGCAAGTGCACTCTGTCTTCAGACGAGGACTTCATCTGTACAGAACTAGCACAACGCCAAACGAGAGAAGCATGCCGCCGAACGTCGCGAAGCGCACTGACGCCGGTGCACGATTGCACTCGTCCCTGTCGTCGCAGTAGCACGTGATCACCGGGCCCTGCAGTCGATCATCTGCGCTTGTCACACATTGGCCACGTTCATTCTCGCCCAATTGTCGCCACCGCCATTCCGGTACACAGCCTTTGCGCACCACGTTCGAGTCTGCAAATGCACAACAACAACAAAACAATTGCAATTCGCTTTGGTACTGTTTATTATTATTATTATTACCTGTGCCCATTCACCGGATTCACCGGGGAGGGGGCAAATTAGCTTTGCGGTAACTAAAAAATTAACTAACAATTTGTAATTACAAAAAGACTAAGACTAATGCGAGATAATGCACAAAAGCCTTCAATTGATCAAGATCTAACGAATATTGATTTCAAGCCCGTAATCAGCGATGAACGCGAAATTCGCGCTCTGGATACCCATCCGTTGAAGAAACTCAATTCCCAATTGACTGAACACCGGTTTGGAAAACGTGGAGAAAAACCACGTTTGCATCTTCTACCGCAACCCTGTGTCCACCTGGACCTGCCTATTATTTTTGAGCAGCTGACACCGGTGCATGTCGTCGGTGATTGGCAGGAGCGAGCAGTGCTGCCGTCGTTGCAGTCGATGCAGCGGATGCGATTCGCGTGAGCACCTGTGACATCAGCAACACAAATCCTTTCCAAACACCCATACGATCTGCTCTGTCGTGAAACGCTTTTGGGCAGTTCTACTACTACCTGGTCCTGTCCTGGGGCCAGTTTTATGAAAGCTTAATAATCCAATAGTGCTACACCACAGAGCTGCTGAAAGAAATCATAAAACACCCCAACTTCGTTCTGAAACACCCCAACTGATTCACCAATATCTGTTCTTCAACGTGACGTGAGGAAACTGAAATGTGTTGTATCACGAATTTATTCAGGCGCTCAACAGTGTAGTACTGTTGGACTCGTATGTTTTATAAAACTGGCCCCTGGTGTCCGTCGCACTGACGAGCCAGGGGCACCCCGACCGCAGTGTGCGCCTCTCGTTTACCCGGTGAAATCACAAACAGCAAACTTTCTATGTGAAAAAAATCAATCACAAACTGATTGACTTTCTGAGCGAGCAAGTCTGGTGCTTGTCGCACTAATATCCTGACAATCCAGGAAAAATACGGAGTGCGTCCGTGGGGTGGCGTGTGTGCGTCAGCTGGCAGAATCGAAAATATCTTTTCTTCATCACTTGCCCTTGCCTACTAGCCCACTTATAAAGTTCATCTGACCAGTAAGACAGAAAATCAGTGGATCAAAATGGATGAACATCAAATTTGTAACAACAAAAAGTTTTTCTTTTTAAGTTGACAATGTTTGTTCAACAGAGAAGAGAATGTGGCCACAAACAAACTGACCTGTTAATGCAGCCAAACAGCCAGCAATGAAGAGAACAAGCAGCAGACGCCAGCCACAAACAACTGACATTGCGGTGGTGGTTAGCAGGTTAGTGGTCCGCGCGGCGCGGCGTTGCCCATCCATCAACAAAACGTCAGTCAATCAGTCTGTTTTCTGAAGTATTCAAGAAGCCACTGTGGATTATGGAACAGTTGGATGGCATGAAATAAAACGTTTTTTTATAAAAAGAAACCGGGTTTTATCGGTTTTCATGCTAAAAATAAAAAAAAACGGTTTTTTACCAACAGAAAATTTGAATTTTCAGTCGTCGAACGAAACAAATCTTAGTTTTCAGTGGAGATGTAAGCTTCAAAATTTTTTTTAAGTAAAAAAGAGCATTTTTTTTTTAATTTTTCGAATTTTTTTTTCGTTTTTTCCAAATGTTTGGCATATTTTTTTGAAAGTTCAACAAAAATTTTCTTCGACTTTACTTTGTGTGTGACATAGTCTTCAACTCTGCAGGTGAATTTTGGGGGGAGGGTGTCCGCCAGACAAAATTTCATGGGGGGGGGGGGGGGGTGTCGGCCAAATTTTCGAGGGGGGGGGGTACGATGGGGGGGGGGTGCCCTGTTTTTGGGGGGGGTGGCACGGTGCCCCCCCACCCCCGTAATGCATCATTATTAAAACAGGTGCATGTGCAGTGGCGGTGGCCCCTGCCCTTTAACACAGGAAAGAAAAAAATGCAAAAACTAAATTGATCATTTTCACCTTATAAAAAAGGCTTGGCTTAGGATTAGGATTAGGTTTAGGATTAGGAACCTACAACGACTCATTGCAAGCAACCTCTGATCAGAAATCAAAAAAATCACTTTTAAGTATGTATACAAATCCCCCACCCCCCCCACCCGACGGTCTCGGGTGCTCTGGGGGGTGTACCCCCCCCCCCCCCCCACCCCGCCCACGGTACGGGGCCGGCCCCCCCCCGGCCCCCCCCCTAGAACAACTATGACTCTGCAGGTGGTATTCTGGATCGATTTATCGACTTTTTTTAGCCTTGGTGAGACATGATCGACTCGTGTCGTCAGTTCCATCTAGGGTTGTTAAAAAAAACAAAAATCGTCATTTTTGTTTTTTTTTAAATTTTTTTTTTAAAAAAAATTTCAAAAATCAAAGTTGTGCTAAATCAATCAGGGAGTCCGAAGAACCACATATGATATGCAAGCGCCTCCCGAATGACTCCCATATGACGGAACTTTGCAGATTTTGTTTTGGTGACCTCAATTACCCCTTTTCCAAACCGTCACCATGCCTCTTCTTGTGTTTTGACCTCCAAAACGTCACTAATTGTCCCCAGCTAAACTAATGCTAAAGTGAAGACAAACATACCGCCTTGAAATTCGATCAATTCTTCTGATGGTGTTGCGACGACACGACACGAACGAAGCAGCAAGCAACCAGACAACGTAGCGCTTGCAAACGGAGCAGCGAGCACAATCGGACGCTCTGCGAGGCGAATCGTCACCTTATCTGCATCGGAAATGGTAGGCCAAGCTTTGGGACGCTCAAAAACTTCATCGCAGATGTTGTCGTAGCCTAAAATCAGTCGGTAAAACGGCCCAAAATCGACTGCTAAAGGTTTTACGAGGTATAATCAAAGAAAATTTTTGTTGAACTTTCGAAAAATTTTGCCAAAATTGAGGTTTTCAGAGCATATTAGAGGAAAATTTTTCGAATTTAAAAAAAAAATCGGCATTTTTGTTTTTTTTTAATCACTTTTTTTTTTAAAAATTTTCATTTTTGTTTAACAACCCTAGTTCCATCACACCGGTGAGTTGCTTGTTTGTTATTTGAGGGAAATTGAGAGACAAAACACGAGGCACGATGTCGTCGGTGGAAAAATGGGACCGCCGAAGCCAAATCTGAAATTTTCACCCTCACATGGTAAGTCGGTTGGTTCTCAGACAGTGATATTCGGACTCCCTGAAAAATTCTGAACAACTTTGTTTTAAAAAAAATAAAAAAATGAATTCTGAACCCCCCCCCCTTCGAAAATTTGGCCGACACCCCCCCACACCCCCCATGAAATTTTGTCTGGCGGAGACCCCCCCAAAATTTTCCGTACACCCTAACATTTTTTTCGAAAATCATGATTTTTTGTCTATAAATTGCCGGATAAATTTCGATTCTGTTTTTGCCACGTTTGATTGGTTCGTTTCTGTTGTAGTGCTTTGTTTCCGTTCGGCTCATTTTCGATTTGTGTTTTTAAAGTGAAGCGCTGTTTTTCAAAAGTCTGTGTTCGCGTCTGTATCTCCAATTATGAGTCTCATTCATTTTTTGTTTACTGATTTCGTCTTGTTCAGTACCGGTTTTCGATTATGATTTTGCTGGGTATGGTTATGCATCGTTTTGTTTCGATTGTTGTGCTTTTGCTCAACTTGAGTTGGTTCGTCTTTTTGATGTGTAACTTGGTTTTTCGCGATAAATCCGAATCCATCCATTGATTTTGATTTTTGAGTTCGTTTTGTTGTGTTCCGTTCAGTTCAGCTTTTTTCTCGTTTGACTAGTTTTTTGGTATGTGACTTTGTGTGCGTCTCTTCAAAAAAAAGAAAGAAAGAAAGAAAAAAAAAGAAAAAAGGAAAAAAAGATGTGCCAAAAAAACAGAAAAAAGAAAAAAAAACAGAAAAAAAACAGAAAAAAACAAACATAATAAAATGACGAATGAAGAGACATATCATAAATTTGTTTCCATGGTTTTTTGTTTTTTCATTATAGTGTTGAGCCGTTACAGGTGTCGTTGCTGTTCTTAATCTTGTGTTTAGGAAAGCCGTTCATTGAAGTTTTTTTTATTGTTTGTTTCGGTTTGTTCAGTTTTCGGTTCTCGTTTTGTGTGTGAATAGAGTTTTTGGATAGAGTATGTGGTCTTCAATTGTTTTACAACTATAGCTTGTGTCTTTGTTGGGTAAATACATGGGCAAACCTTGCCCGGTACCAGTGTCAACTGCATAGTGATATAGTGATTGTTTGTTTCACTTATTTTTGAATAATTTTTGTCATTATCTTACTCACCATGTATTTTGCAGCTGATACTGCGTGTTCAATAAAAGTTGAAGTTGAAGTTGAAGTATAATATAAGCTGAATATATGATAACTTGACCATCTCATTGTAATTTCAAAGATTTTGCAGCAAAATTTAGCGTTTTTCCTTTAAAATTTAAGCGAAAAAATATCATTGGGGGTGGGGGGGTGGACCCCCCACAGAAAATTTTGAAAAAATGCACCCCCCCATGGGACCCCCATGGGGGGGTCCCACGTTACCATAGGTTGGACCCCCCTCACTTTTTGGCCGGCACCCCCCCCCCCACGGCACCATACCCCCCCCCTTCGAAATTTTTTTGGGCCCACGGTACTGCCCTCGGCTCCAGTACACCCCCCCAGAGCACCAGAGACCGTCGGGTGGGGGGGTGCGGGGGCACCGTGCCACCCCCCCCCCTAAAACCGGGCACCCCCCCATCGGACCCTCCCCCCCCCCCCTCGAAAATTTGGCCGACACCCCCCCCCCACACAATAGACAGGAGAGTCCGCCCAGCCGCCAGCACTCTTTGTTTTGTTTTGTTTTGTTTTGAAACATTTCAACTGAATGTCATTGCGTTTTTGTTTTGAATCACATGTGCTCTTTTGTGCGACGTTTCGTGTTGTTTTCTTTTTTCTTGTATCTGGTGCAAGTGTGTGTCCATGTCACAGCTCTTTTTATCTCGCGTTTTTCTGTGTGCTCTTGTGGCTTTTGTGTTCAGGGCATTCTTTTTGTTAACTAGCACTGTTACTTGCTTGCTGTTGCTCATCACTTGTTGTTAGCTGTATTTGGGATTGCACAGGAAAAATAAGAAGAGCCCATGAACAAAAAACAAACAAAAAATAACAAAAAAAAGAAAAAAAAAGAAAAAAAACAAGTGAGAGAAAAACTGTGATGAAGAAAAGAAAAGCAACTGTGCCGTGTTTGTTTTGCTTTCTCTTGCTTAATTTAATCGTGCCTGAATGTCAATCGTGGCCGTTGTGCGCTGTCTGATGTTGTCGGTTCGTGATCGCGCTATTTTATTTATTTCTTCTCTCAAGCTCTTGTGTTTGCGCGTTTTTTTTAACATTCATTGTTTCTGACTGTCGACGGTTGGTTTTATTTTGTGGATTTTGTTTCTTTGTGTGAATACCCGGGCAGTCATCTGCCCATTCGTTTGCATCGACTTTTTGCTTGCTTTCATTCATGCATTCACCAATTTCATCAATAATCTTGTGTTTCTTTAGGTTTTTTTGTGACATCAATTGTGTTTGTTTTGCATAATGGAAGTTTTGTGAATGTGTTGATGTGAACTGGCCGTGAGGCTTACAAATAAACTTGAACTTGAACTTGAACCCCCCATGAAATTTTGTCTGGCGGAGACCCCCCCCCCAAAATTTTCTGCACACCCTAAATTTTTTTTCGAAAATCATGATTTTTTGTCTATAAAGTCTATAATATAAGCTGAATATATGATAACTTGACCATCTTCATTGTAATTTCAAAGATTTTGCAGCTAAATTTAGCGTTTTTCCTTTAAAATTTAAGCGAAAAAATTTCATGGGGGGGGTGGGGGGGTGGACCCCCCACAGAAAATTTTGAAAAAATGCAAAATGCACCCCCCATGGGACCCCCCCTGGGAGGGGTTTCCCTACGTTTTAGAGGGGGACCCCCCCTCTCTTTTTGGTCGGCACCAGTACCGAAGGCAGCAAATTTTCCGAGGGGGGGGGGGGGTGTCGCACTGGGGGCAGAAAAATTTCGTGAGGGGGGTGCACGGGATCGCACGGGTCACTACCAAATTTGTGCCTTAGAAAAACACAGAAATTCTTGTAAAATACAAAATATTTTGTGCAAACAAGCTGCTTGTTTGGTCAGAAACAACAAAATCTATGAAGGACAGACACTAAATTTTGCAAGAAAAATTGCAAATAATTACGAATGTCAAGTTATCAAATATTTAGCTTATATTGTAGACTTTAAAGACAAAAAATCGATGATTTTTGAGCAAAAATTCATGATTTTTGGGGTGGTGTCGAGAAAATTTTTGGGGGGTATCACTGTTACTGCCCGTGCAGGTCCATCGGCTGAGGGGGGGGGGGGGGGGCCTGGGGGGGGGTGTCCAGCAAATTTCGAGGGGGGGGGGTGTGGATGGTCCAGTGTCAGGTTTTGGGGGGTGGGTGTCGCGTGTCCCCCCCCACCCCCCCACGCGGCGGTCTGGGGTGCTCTGGGGGGGGGTGTACCCCCCCCACACCCCCCCTCGTCTTCGGTACGGCACCCCCCCCCCCACGGCACCATACCTAGAGATGTAAGGGTCAAAAAAAATTTTTTTTTTAGATTTAAAAAAAAGTAAAAAAATGAGCTTTTTTTTATTTTTTTATTAAAAATTTTTGAAATTTTTTTTAAACTTGGAAAAAAAGAAGAGCAAAAAAAAAAATACAAATCTGAAAATTTTTGTTTTTCGAAGACATAAAATGAGTCAATTTTTGACCAAAATTTTTTTTTTTTTTTTTTTTTTTTTTTTGTTTTTATAGCTTTTTAGCGTTTTAGCTATCAATCTATCAAATTTCAAAATTTTGGCCGGCCCCCCCCAAAATCACATGGCCCCCCCGCGGCCCCCCCCCCCCCAAAAGTTTCCAGCTATCTATCTGTCTAGAAAATTTGCTCCAGCTATCTAATCGGCCCCCCCCCCCCCGGGGCAAACCGGGGGCAACGCGGCGGGGGCGCGCAAACAACCCGAAGGACAAAAGGGCAAGTGACCCATATTTTATATGCACACAACACGCTGCGCACCTTTAACAAAACCACGGAACACGGAGGCACGCGGATTGGGGAGATGGGGACAGGAAAATCCGTGTAATTAAAAAAAAAGAAAAAAGAAGGAGAAGGAAAACTACTTTGTATCTTGCGAATAACAGTTGAAACCATTTAGAAACATGCCGCATTATCACCTAATGTCAAAAATCAGAATTTAAGGAGTACGGTATCTCTGCTATGGGTCTCGACACGATTTTTTAAAAACGTTCTTTTATTGCCAAGAACTGTTACTAGAATGGTGGATGCCGTTCACATAATTGAGGAAAGTCATATGTTGAGAGGTGGGTGTGGGGGTGTTGTGTTGGAAGTTGGTGAAAAACTATGTGAAAACAGTTGTTTCTTGCAATCCTGAAAATGTTCATCAATTTAGTTTTTTGGAATAAAAGGAGTTAAAAAAGGAAGTTTTTTTTTTATTTGTTTTGTTTTGTGTGGTGTTATGTTGTCTGTGTTTGCTGTTGTGTGTTTGGTGTTGTGGTTGTGTTTGTTTTTGTTTTTTTTTTTTTTTGTTTTTTTTTTTTTTTTTTTTTTTTTTTTTTTTTTTGGTTTTGTTTGGTGGGTGTTGGTGGTGAAAATGCCCTAAATCTTCATTACTAAAGCGCGCACGCGGCATCGGCATGCTCATGCTCATGATCCACTAGCGCGCGTGCACTCGCTCCGGCCCCAACAAGAACTTGTTCAAAACGCAATTGTTCTTGCATCTTCCTTCTTGAAAAGGCTTGGCTTAGGTTAGGATTAGGTCAGGATAATGTTTAGCTTAGAATTAGGCTTTAGGATTAGGTTTTGGTTTAGGCTAGTTTAGGCAACGTCTGCCAACATCAGTGGTTTGTTTTAGTACGACAGGCCAACCGAAAATGCCGTTTTTGGCATAATTTTTCGAAAGTTCAACAAAAATTTTCTTTGACTTTACCTTGTCACTTAGTCTTCAACGCTGCAGGTGGTATTCTGGATTGATTTATCGACTGTTTTCAGCCTTGGTGAGTGATGATCGACTCGCACATTGAAGTACTTGAGCGTCGCAAAGGCTAGTTCAACAAATTCCGATGTCGCTAAGGTGAGATAGAAGCAGAGAACTCACATTTACGCATCGTTTTTCAGGATCTCGAAAGGTCGAAATTGCACTGTCTGCCACTGCAAGCGTAACTTCGTTGGTTGCTCGTTGCTGTTTCGCCTCGTGTCGTCAGCATGATCACACCGGTTTGTTGTTAAACTTGTTTCCGTGTTATTTGAGGTGAATTGAGAGGCAAAACACGAGACGTGATGTCGTCGGTGGGAAAATGGGGTCGCCGAAACCAAGTCTGAAATTTTCACCCTCCTCCCATATGAGTGGGGGTCATATGGTAAGTCGGTGGCTCCTCAGATGGTGATATTCGGACTCCCTGAAAAATTCTGAACAACTTTCATTTAAAAAAAAAATTTTAAAAAAAAATTATTTTTTTTAAAAAGAAAAAAAATAGAAATTTTTTTTTCTTGACATCTCTAACCATACCCCCCCCCTTCGAAAATTTGTTTGGGCCCACGGTACTGCTCGGCTCTGGCTGGAACAACTATGGTTGTTAAAAAAGTTTAGGGCCCCTCTCAGCGAAAAATCCTGCCCGTGCGTGCACGGGCAACTCAACTACCCCTACATACAACCGGACAACCCTGCCTTTCTCCCTAGTGCAAGAACAATTGTGTTTCAAGCCTCATGTAAAATTTCTTGCTTCACAGCTTTTTGACTCTGGAAAATTTCTCATTGACGATTGACGAATTTTTTTCTGTGGTGTGCGGATCGTGTCGTCGTCTCGGTCGCCTCCGCCTGCTTCATCGTCCTCCAGATGAGCTTGAGGTTTTCGAGGCCAATCAAAACAACAAAACAAGTGAAGCACCACCGGCCCGGCACTATCAACCAGAAGCGAACGTCGCGTATTTGTGTTCGTGTGTGACAATTGATTTGTTTGTATGATGCACAGGCACAATCAACAGCAAAAAACGCATTCAATGAGTGAGCCGCAATCTTATTACTGGGCGTACAGCCAGCAGGCGCCACAGGTTTGCCGTTCACATAGTTTTTGCTTGTACACATTCATCACTTCACTGTCACTATCGTGTTTTCGACCGTGCCTTCACTTGACGTTGTTGATCCGATTTTGTTTGACACACAGACGCAACAGTCAGCCGAGAACACTTGGAGCTACATCAACCTGAACACCAACACACATCAGCCACAACCATCAACAAATGCATCGGCCAGCTCGCACCAGTCCACACGGTTGCCAAGCGAGGTCGGACATTTTGATCGTTGTTGTTAACAAATGAATTGCGAAAAAAACAACTTCAAAGCGCAAGAAATGTCTCCACTTCGGCTGTTTTTAGAAATTTCGGCTTGTTACTTGAGAAACCGAACAGAGAAACTTTGCGAGAGCCAGTGAAAAATCATCGTTGTGGCGTGGGCGTCAGTGTCACTTTGTCCACCTAAAAATTATCTGCCATCACGGACAAGAAAAGTTCGACCATTTGCAGACTGCAACGTCAACTGTGAGCAAGACTGCAGGCGGTGCAAAGCGGCACACGAGTCCGAAAGCGACGGCAGCGCCTGCCGATTGGAGCTACTCGTTCCTGGCGGCGTCGACGCCCGTCCAGCAGCGTTGCACTGAGTTTGCGTCGGCCTGGGCGGCGCCACCGACTGACGCGAGCGCGCCACCGCCGCACACGGTCGCTGCGTTCACTGCGGCCAACTACTTCCAGCAGGCTTCAGCGGACGCTGCTTGCTCGACGCAGCACAGCAAACGCGTTCAACCGACGCAGGTTACACCGGGGCACGCATTGTGACGATGTTGATGCAATGGGCTTTGTGGGCATTCAGTTGGGGGCCGCTGATTTTGCGCTCGTTGTGTTTCGCAGCTTAAATGATCTATTCTTCTTAGGAGCGTGTGTCTGCGAGTTTTCAAGTGGAAACAAAAGAATGCCAGTCTCGAGTTGATGAGAGTGGGGCTTGTTCAAACGCTGGTCTGGCAGTGAGCAGCAATACAGCGCAACACAGTGAAAACGTTGCATCGAACGAACTGACGCACTGGAACAACGAGTACGACAGCCAGGTGCGTACCCGTACCACTGCTTGTTCGTACCCGTTTCCTTTAAAACTGTCATGTGGTGGTTAGCAGAATGCAGAGCTCGCGAAAGAAGAAAACATACTTTGGCACAAATGCGTTTTTTAACCAAACCAACTTTCGCGTGCTCTTTGTTTCTGTATCCTGCGAAGAAATCTGATACGTTTGCGTTTGAAAAAACATACTGTACGTTGCTCCACGATGTTTTTGTGAATTGAATTCAGTATTTGACTACATTCAGGGACAACAAAATGGGGCAGTTGTAGTGCAACAGGCTGAACACGAAGCTGACGATTTTTTGGTGGAAGATCCAGTTCCAGTATTGACTCGGGACGCGCCAAAACAATCGAATCGTAAGAATGCTCAACGTTATTATTTTTTTAAAGAACAGACGAACAGCGTGTTTGAAAAGTACTTTTGGTGTTTTTTTAGGCGGTGACCAACAGCCGCGGGACATGCCAAGTGAGCAGCCAGCAGAGACAAGCAGTGTTCCAGTCGGCTCGCCACCCCCGGAGCCTCGTGCCCAAACGCAGCAGCACACTCGCCAACGGCAACACTCGCAAGAACACGGTAGATCAAACAAAATCGACTCAACTCAACTTTGAAAAAAATCACATCTTACCTGCAGACTCAATCTTGCGTTTGATGGACTTAAACAGCAAATGGTCCTACTACTTGTCGAATACTATTGAAAAATATTAGTTTCAGACTTGTCGAACTCGTTAGTTGAAGAACCGAATCCATTCAATGAACCGATACAGCCTTGTGAACCAACACAGCCGCACAATGCACACGAGGTTTGTACTTTCAGATTCATAGCAACTCAGATCAAAAAGCATCGTTCACGAATTGGAGTATTATTATTGATATTACATTGGTTTCCAGTGGCACAGGCATTTATTTTATTCTTTCTTCCGCTGATTGATTCTTTCTGGAAACATTGATTGATCATCGAAGCGGGTTGTGCTGGAATTACCACAAATGGTTAGTTCATACTTCATATTGTCTGTACAGTTGTCGACGGTTGACTGGAGCAACGACGGAGACTGGGCCAATGAAACGCACGAGTCAAACGATCGCCAACCGCATCACTCCGACTTAGTGCTCTCTGTGCAACATCAGCCAGCGCCGTCCGTATCCTGCGAGGCGCTCGATCTGATTCCGAAGCTGCCTCACTCGCATACAACAACCGCGGCGGCGACGGAAAATGTTCGCTTTCGTTTTAATATGGTTTTCTGTTGAACTGAAAAGAGAGAAACAGAATGAATACGCGTATACGACACGTAACCGCAGGTCTCATGTTACTTATTGCTTCAACTACCGTCAATGGAGGTATGCCGTTGACGTACGTCAACACACGTCAGTATGAACTGACCTGAAGAAATGTGATCGGCCGATGGTCGATGAAGAAATACAGCTTGTTGTGAACGTGCCAACGATTGTCAGTGTTGTTTGTGCTCAGTTTCAGACAGCCGTGAGCGAGGCGCAATCGGCTGAGTGTGCACGTCCGGACTTGTTGGCGCACAACGCAACTGATGCTGTTGGTGCTGTGCCGCTGAATCAGTACGTTCACGCAACTGTGCCGATTATTGGCGGAAACCTGGTGAAATTGCGAACATTTATACTGCGATGCCAGAAAACTCATGCTAAACAGAAAAGCGTTCTCTTTGGCACTATCACGCGGTTTATGTCATGCTCAACTCAACATTTATGGCCGCCAATGTGACTGTGTTTTTCTCCGGCAATAAAACTTTGTGGTTGTACCGAGCAACCAAGAGTTATCAAGGATTGTTGGGTATAACGTTTTCTGTGAAAAGTGTCCAGCAATTCGTCCTCATTCCACTTTGCAGACCGCCATCAGTAATTGAGCACCCGACGGAATCAACCGAGCCGAACCAAATGAACCAAAACGTGTTTGTGCATAGTGGCAGTGAAAGCTCAGAGCAGGTCACTGTGCGTGAGGCGGCATCACACAAACAACAACAACAAGACATCAACCAACATCAACAACTTGACATCAACCAACAACAACAACAACAACAACAACAAGACATCAACCAACAGCAGCAACATCACATCGCTTCACTCGACTCACAGTATGCCGTTCAACCAGAGTCGCAACATCAACCGCACGCATCAACTGATGATCCACATCCTCCACAAGCTGCACGTGACACGCACTTTGAAACAAACAGTCAAGCCGAACAGCAGCAGTCTGAGTATCATCACGCACATTACCAACATCAGGCGCACACTCAGTATCAGCAACCGAATCAACATCCGCAGTATTGGTCTTATGAAGCCCAAAACGACGTTCAACATGCGCCTGGATACGGTGAACGGCCACGAGAACACCACGCACAGTCTCCTCCTCAAGCGGTACATCAGCCACAGCTTCAGTATCAGCAATACCATCAGCCGCAACACCAAGAAGCCACTGCACCATATCAGAGTTACCATGAATCGTCACATAAAGCGCAGGTGCAACCGCAACAAGCCGAGCACACGTCGCAGCAACATGATCATCAACAACAGCATGAGCAGCAAAATTATCAACATGAGCAGCAAAATCATCAACAGCCTCAACAACAGTATCAGGAGCAACAGCAACGTCAGCAACAAAAACTGCAAGAACAGCAGCAGCATCAACAACTGAATCAGCAGAATCATCAACAACCTCAGCAACAGTATCGGGAGCAACAACAACTACAGCAACAACATCAACAACAACATGAGCAACATCAGCAAATTCGTCAACAACCGTATCATCAGGAGCAACAACAACTTCAACAGCATCAGCAACAACAGCATCAGCAGCAACAACATCAACAGGGTGCACAGGTACAGCATCAACTACCGAATCCTGTACAAAAACAGAACCAACATGCGACGTGTCCAGTGCAGGACCAAAATCAAGCACCAGCTCAAGTGCAACATCAGCCACAACCTGAGAACTATGCACACCATCAACAAACACATCACGTTGCGCATCACCAATCGGCACAGTCACATGATCAAATTCAACCTGAACAACAACATCAGTCACAAATTCAACAACAACAACAATCATCAACTGAAAGTCAAGCTTACCAACAACATGCGCACTCTCAACATTCTCACCAACATCGGCAACAAGGTGCATCACAGCATCAAGCTGTGCACGCTCAACAAGCAGCTGCAGCAGCGCCAGTGATTCAGCAACAACAAAGTGCACCAGTTTATCAGCAACAACAAAGTGCACCAGTTTATCAGCAACAACAAAGTGCACCAGTTTATCAGCAACAACAAAGTGCGTCAGTAATTCAGCAACAACAAAGTGCACCAGCTCAACCTGAAGCACAGCATCAACCTACACAAAGAGTTCATGAGCATTCTGTGCGTGAAAACGCTGCTGCTGCCGCTCAGGTAACTCGCTGCTGCGCTTACAAGAATTTGGTTAGAATGTCAAGTGTGCTGTTTTATGATATTTTTTGGTATTTTCAGCAACCAGCCGGGCAAACGCACGAACGCACAGAGCAGCAACAGCAGCAGACGAACGGTCACGTGCCCTCGATTCGCGATCGATACAGACGAGTCCGCAAACAGTCGGTGACATTTGCTCGGTCGCGGTGCTGGATTGGCAGACAATCTGGCGTTTCTTTATTACTAATTTTTAAACTTTTCGTTCATGTTTCTCCGCAGATACCCAGAGGTTCTGAATCGACTCGAGCGTGAGCGCGCGACAACGCCAGCGAAACTGGAATGGAGCACGCCGCCGCAGCTGAAGGCGCACGCGACAGGCACGGCCACGTTGCTCGTCAGCACGGGTACTCTGCCGCCGGGCGAGCCATTCAGCAGCAGCGCACAGAGCTCTGCGATGCAGTCGCCGAATTATCGTTTGTGGCTTTTTTGGGTTATCCACCTTGTTCAGATCAGATACACCAAACCAAGCATTATTCGAATGGCTTCACCACGTTTTGTTGTTGTGGTGTGATTGTCACTTGCTACACTGTACACTATGCCCATGTGACGATGTGACGGTGTGTGGTGCGTTTGCCGCCGTGCGGATGCGGTGCACATTACGGCATATCTCCGTTATAAGCTCATGGCTGCGGCATGTTCCACCACAAGAACGTCGCACTGGTATGCTCTACCTCTACGAAAGCAACAAGTCTACCGAATTAGCCGCCCTTTTGCAGCGCATCTGCCGTCCGTTGGCGGGCAGCTGGCCGTGCAACCAGTGATCATCAGCACGGCCAACAAATCGCACGATCTGCACCCAGCACGGCACACGCTGCCAACGCACGCTGACGAGAACGCACGTCGCAGGCAAAAGATGCACAGGTTGGTTGGTGCTGTGCGGGGCAGACGGGTTGAGTAGGCACGGGTGCAAAATACACGCAATTCGATGAAAATTTGTTATTCGGCTGGGTTGGCTTGATTTTACAGGGCCCGAAGAGAAGCCAGTAAAGCCAGTAAGCTTGTCAGTAAATCAGTAATTCAAACCAAAAACGCAGTCAATGCGCAACTTTCTGCAGTATGAGCAATGATATTGTAGGTACCCAACGTCATGCAAACAGCTAGTGCAACTGCAAAAACCTTGGCATGTGCCAATGGAGCGACGACAATTACTTGTTCAGATTTCATTGTATTTTTTCAGCAAAGAGCACCACACGGTCGACTATCCGCCCGAGTTGGATCCGTACGCGCGATCACTGAAGCAGACTCACTCGAATGCAGCGGGTGCAGCAGCGACGGGCACACAACGGGCACGGCCACGCAGCGCAGCACCAGTGACACAGCAGACGAAACAGAAACACAGACAGAAACAGGCAGCGCACACGCACGCGCACTACAAACACGCCAGGCAGACGGTGGGGTGTGCGGGTGGGCGTGGCTTGCAAATGTGGAATGTTGTAAGAACACGAATTATGAGCTTTGGGATCGTTTGGACATTTCAAGCAGACGTCTCGGTCGTTGTCTGCGGAAAAATCAAAATAAAATGGATAATGGAATCAATTTGTTCTGCAGCACGTCCGTGGCCGTCACCTCCAGTCGTCATCGGAGCATTCATCAAGCAGCAACAACGACGGCGACACCGAGGGCGAGCAGGAGAGCAGTGAGACGCAGTCGGACGAGTCGGACACGAGCGACGAGGAGGCGTCGTCGGAGTCGACCACGTCTGGAGCCTCGTACGGCTCGTTTCGCTCGGCGAACAACGCGCACGCACAGCTGGAGCGGCAACGCCGCGAGCAGACCATGCTCTACTATGGAATGATACGGCTGCCGCGGCCGCTCTGGGATGTGCGCCCGCCGCTCAGGCAGTTCTACAGTCTCAGTTAGTCGCTCGTTCCGATTTTTTGTTCTGTTGGTCATTGCCGTCGACAATGTGGAAACGTCGCCAAACACAAAACCGTCTGCCAGCCTGTGTTTTGACCCCCTCCAGATCGTGAAGGCTTCCCTCTGCTCGGACGCTGGTGCACTGCAGTCCCCGTTCTCTCTCAGGAAGATCTTTATTGTGCCGCTGCTGCAAAGTGTTCTAATAAACCGAAGAGTAAAACCAAATAAGTAGTAGCGTTGTCTCCATGTCTGTATTTTTTCATATCAAATCCGTAATTTGACGGCTGATAACCTTAAAACTAATTATTTGCTTCATGTTGCACTGATGTTGGCTATCCATCGATCCATCTTGCTTTCCGAATTACATACGATACACAGCAATGCCCAGACGCAGCAGTTTCCGACCGTGTTGCAGAGCCGGTGGAGCGTGCGGCGTTCATGTACCATTTCTCGCTCAATCGCCGCTACATCACCGACGTCACGGCCTTCCAGAATTACTTCAACTATCAACTCGTGCGTCTGAAGTTTGAGCGCGAACTGGCAGAGGAGGATGCGCTGCTGGAGGTGCCCTTTGACAACTTGGAACTTTAAAAACGGGCGATTCCTGTTTTTTTAAATTGGAGTGTACTCTTGCTAGCTCGCTGATTGGCTGCTAATTGTCCAACCAATCCGCACTCCCTGGTTTTATTTTATTTATCTAGCAGCTGCGCAGAAACGTGTCTTATGGCTCGGTTTCATGGTGAAATATCATTTTTTTTTCAAGTATAGCTTCATCTGCTTCAAGTTTTTCGGCATCGTTTCGTTTTTTTATTTGCCGTTTTCAGATTGTCGCGCAGATACGAGCGGATTTCCTGAAAAAGAAAGAATTGGAGCAGGCAACATTGGACGCACGACGCAAATATGACGCCTCGCAGAGACAATTGTTCTCGGATGACAGGGAAACACCCATGGAAGGCGACAGACGGTGAATAACGTTTTTGTTCATGTTTGTGTGAAACTTTGAAGCAGCAACAGTCACAGAGCTGTTTAGTTGCATTTGAAAAGGACCTCATGACTTGGGTCGTTGGTTGCTGGAATTATACTTACTGTTTTTTTTTGCCATTTTCCTTATCGCATATAACTTAGAATAGGAGTTCGGATTGTCATTTCCAAAACTTTGAGCCTGAATGGGCTGTTCTGTTGTTTGTGTCTGAGACACATTAGAAAGCAGGGTGCCTGACGTTGTTTATTGGTGAGCAATTAGCATAGAACGGCCAGCATGTTTCGCGCATGTTTCATTTGACTAGACCGTTTTTTAAAACTGCTCATGCCTCATGATATTGATATTGCGTTTGATTGGGGCGTTTTGAGCTGTGCAAATTGCGTGTTTTGAGCGTCATGCTTGCATCGTATTCTCTAGTGGTAGGGGCAAACAGCGTAACGGTCACTGTGACCTGGACAAGGAGGTTGAGCGATTGATGTCGCCCAGAAATGTGCCATCACGACACAAGGCAGCAACACCACGTAGACGGTGAGAAAACATGCGGACAATAAAGGCGGGAGGGGGCAGGCAAACGCACTTTGCTTTGGTGTGGTATTGCGCTGTCGAAACAATGGCTTAGGTTTATTTTGCTCGGTGTCGTGCAATGTGGATGCGGTTTTTGGCAGTTTTTGTGATTGGAGAAGTACGGTCACAAGTATGGTGAGTCTTGAGTTTTCTCTGTCGCTTGTCAAGATACACGCCATCGGCTGGTTTGGAATCTGTTGGCTCACGTCGGCACTCGGGCACTTTTTCTCTTCCATTTGGATTGGATCGGATTTGGAAACTACAAAGTTTCAAATCTTGCTTTGCTGTAGTTTTTATTTTTCTTGTCTTACTTTTATCTTTTTTGATTTGTTGATATGTCTCTGGCTGTGGTGTTGTTTTTCGTCTTATTTTGTGGCTGAGTGTTGTCGTTTTTTTGTTTGAAATGTAATGTGCCGCTCACTTTCGGTTGATGGTTTCTTTGGTTGGGCAGATTGAGAAGCATCTGTTGAGAAGAAAACATATTTTTTCCAAACATGCTTCTTACTTTCCATTTCAGGGCCGAGGTTGAAAGTGATCGTTCAATAGACGCCAGTGAAACGCGCAGCATTGACTCACGGCAACCGAAAGGTTTGTAACACTGAGTTAATTGAGAAGGAAGTAGAGTAAATCACCACAGCCTACTTTTGAATAAGTCGCGGTGCGCTAATTGGTGTGACACTGTTATTTTTTGTGCTTTGCAAAATAGAATTTTGCGATAACATCAACTCAATACTTTTCAAGTACCGAAAGTTCGGGAAACATTACAGATAGAAAACCGGCTCTTTATTTTTTCAAGAAAACGACTGCAAAAATCGGAAAACCACAAAAAATCGTAGTTTTGGAAAAAGGGTTATATTTGCCACATGAACTGTTTGAGTAAATTGACCAATATATTTTTTTGCTCAGAGCCTCCAAAGTTTCGTCGCGCGCATGCGTCTGCAACGTTTGGCGTCGGCGGCCAGCTGGCGTTGTTGCTGCCACCCCCGTCCAGCATGGCTGGCAAACAACAGCAGTACATGCTGCAATGTGCGAATGTCAGGGTGAGTCGCAAGAGACGTAGCAAATGACGAACTGCGCAAATCATGCTTCATACTGACGTATGCTGACGGGCATCAAAGGCGCGTCACCGTGGTTGGTGGTCGTTGCTAAAACACGAGAACTACCGTTTACCTACACGTGACTTGACGTACACATACACGCATGTATGGACGGTCGCATACAACAACACGACACCTCACGTGCAGTGCCGTGCCGTATACGCACACGTCAGTGTGAACAGGCCTTTAGTGAGCGCATTGCGATTTAGGAGCTGATCACGGACAGCGGCGTGTGCAGTCAACTGGACGCGATGGAGCTGCTGCGTGGTCCGTTGATCGCGTCCGTGACGCCGGCGCACTCGGTGCTGCTGTTCATCAGACGCAAACTGCAGCAGTCCGCTGTGCTCGACAATCCGGATGCGACGCTCATTTGGAGACTCCTCCAGTTGGTCGTCCAACAGAGAGGGGTACGTCTGTGGTGACACGTGATTGTGTTTGGTGTTGATTTGATACGATTGGGGATTTCGGTTTTGAACGTGCGGTGATTGGTTGCATGAACCGCACGTCAATCACACTCTTCTGCAACTGTGTCCAACCAAGTTGCATTCTGTGAAGTAGAAAAGTGGCCATTCAACGTCTGGGACATCAGCAAGATAAAGTGTTCTTTCATAAATTTCACACTTATTGTTCACAACGTTTTGTGCAAAGCTGGTCATTTGCAGCAAGTGAGCGGTCCTGATCTGGCGTCACTTTTGTTGGACGAAGTGAAGCTTCAGAGCAGCGCAGAGCAGATGCAGACCCTCCAACAACAGCAGCAGTGCAAGCCGAGTGCTCAGCAACAACTCACGTATCGCCAGTTGCTGCTCGGTGGGCACATGCGCGTAAGTGCTATGAGCATGATCACACTACTTTTTTCGTCCTCTTCGTAATGCTTGCCTTGTTTTCAATTCCAGGAAGCTCTTGACTTTGCGTGCGCCCATTCAATGTGGGCAGAAGCCTTGTTCTTCGCTCATCGACTCGGCATTGACTCGCTGTTTGACAAGTGTGGTTAATTTCATTTCTTCGACATAACTCGAATTCATCGGTCGGTAACACTCTCACTTCTCGTTGGTCGACTTTTCAGGTTTGTATCTTCGATGCAGCCAGGAGACCCGATGCGCACGCTTGCTGAAGTGATCAGTGGCAGACACCCACAAATACAGACAACGGTCAGCAACGTTTATATGCGCGGCGTTCTCAAAGAGAAAACGGATTTGAAAGTTATGCCGCAAAGGCGGTTTGATTGAATGTATCGTATCATTTGATGCCCAAGTGGAACCTAAGCGAAATAAAACACCACGAACAGACAAGTTGGCATTTCAACGCAAGACAGGGCGCCAAGCAATGTTGCCCATTGCCCAAAAAGCTCAGCAGATCAGCTTAGTTACTGGTGTGTGTCCTTACTAGAAGAAACATATCAGTAACCAATCCACGTTGAAACCAATCAGCTAGTTGGATATGACACAAAGACAGTCTGTCTGTATAACGTGCAGTTGCTGTGCAGGGTGCGTGCGGCTGGCGAGAGCACGCGGCAGTGCTGCTGGCGAACATCACGTCCGTGCACGAGCACACGGCAGCGTTGGCGAGCATCTACCAGCTGGCGCTCAGCCTGGCGAGTGACGCGCACGACGCTGCCGCCGACTTCTGTCTGCTGGCGGTGCATCTGCTCGCGCAGTGGAATGTCTTTGAGGTGACAGCGGGCTGCTGGTGCTTGGGACTCTGTGCCAGATGGCGTCATGATTTGTGATATAAAGTCATAGTCTGAACTGGATACAGTGCACGTCTCAATGCAGCGCAGTGTAGTATTGCAATGACACGGACACGCACGATATCACAGCAGCGCGTGTGTCAGCGTGCGTGCTGCGTGTTTGCTTGGTTCAGCAACATTACTGTGCTTTTATACTAACCGAGTGCACTGCCTTCAGAGTAGACTACGGCTTTTATGAGCTACATACGAAACGAACTCGCTTGTGGAACGTTTTCTAATCATTTTTGTCGTCGTGCAGCAATTTGACGTTGACGCTGGCGCAGTGAGCGCTGGGCGACGCCACATTCACCTGATACACGCGTGCGAGCACGAACACGCGCCAGAGGAGATGCTGGTCAATGCCGTGCACTCATGGTACGCATTGGGGCGGGGGCACTTGCGTTGCGTGTGATTCGGTGGGGTCGCCATGTGACTGACAATGCCGCAACTCGGTGCGCAGCTACGCGGCATGCGCGCGCACCTGTAAACCTCGTTTTCGCTGTTGTTTGTCACAGTTTATACTAGGTGGTGAACAGCATGGCCGAAGGAAGGCGAAGGCGACATTTGAGTGAAAGAAGACAGATGGGATTCGGGGTTGGAGAAGATCAAGAGCCCATTTGTGGATGCATATCTCACTGTAATGTGTCATTCTCGTCTGATTGCCAGCGGCCGCCACGTGCTGGCCGACATTCAAGCCACGGAGATCTACGACTACGCCATCCGTCAGTCGGGCAACCCGGCCGCGTTTGTGCCGTCAGCCTCGTTCTGGCTCGCCAAACTCGACTACGCGACCGTGCTGGCGACATTCGGCGCACACGAGATGGCCTACAGCTACTGCCAGCAGCTGGCCGCTTTTCTGCCAGCTGGTGTGCGTGCTGACCAACTGGCGTTGTTGCACGCATGTGCGGACAGGTCAGCGATTGTGTCGTGTGATGTGTATTGCGAATTTTGCTTGGTGCACCAGTTTTGTTGTCTTTATCGACCACTGATTTTGTGTTGCAGGTTGCATTACGTGTGTGGTGGCACCGACAGCGACCGGCAATGGCTGGATGCTGTGATTCAAACTGAAACACAAACAGCCGCAGCACAACAATCAGAGCAATCGGTGTACGCCACTGCCAGCGGCCAATCACAGCAACAGCAGTACGTTCATTCGGTGTTTACGGCCTGCTTACAACTGACGTGTGCAGACGTACGTCGACGTATGAACGAACGGTAGAATGCAATAATAGAGCCATGGCGTGACGTCATCTGCCGCGGAGTTGTGTTGTTTGTCATGATTTCATTCAGAGTGGCTCAGTGGTGCATTATTATTGGACTACTGAGATTTTAGAAAACTGTTCCCAGAGCTAATGACGCTCTTATTGTGTTGTTGTAGCGCGGACGATGCTGGTGGCGCTGAGCAAACGCAGCCTCCAAATGGACCCACTTCTAACAATAACTCAACGAAACGAACATCAGTTGCGAGCAGCACAACGCACGTTGATCCGTTGAGTTTGTCGTCAGACTCTGCACATATGAGGTTGGCCAGAGAGCAACAACAGAGCCACTCGGAGCCACCGGAGCAAAACGTGCAGCAAGCTGAACAACCGGTGCCGAACTACACGGAAGACGAGCACGATGCTGATGTGAGTGCGCATGGACGGTACTGATGCTACTGGACTGTGTTGATGTCATTGTCTGATGGTTTTCTGATTGTGCATTCGTTCACACGTGTGATTTGAGCTGATGTGTCGCTGTATGGTGTGCAAACGAAACTAGAAATGCGTCTGAATGGCACGCCAGTGTGCGTGTTTGCAATGCCAAGTTGCATGTGGTCTGCCTGGTGTTTTCTACCACAAACGTATCGATTCGCATTTGCGACGCAGGATTGTCACCAGTCGAGCACGGCGCAGAGCACACCGTTGCACACGGCAGCAGCACCGGTGGACGCTCGAGCGTCGTTCTCCATCGGTGACGAAGACGAAAACACGACGGAGCTGCACGGATGGCAGACGCAGACGCCGGAGCACCGCACGCAGACGGCTGCTCGCGTGACAGGTGACACACGCTCGTACTGGGTGCTGTGTTGCACACGGACACCATGTGTGCTCGCACTGGGTGGCTTGTCGTGGTGTTAGCTCATTGGTTGGCTGCGCACACACGGGTAGTGTACTGCAAGCATTGCTCCGCCTCCGCACAGAATGACCACAGAATTGAGTGCATGACCAACCAACCAGCTAATTACCACAAACTAGCCAGGCAGACAACGCAAAAAAGTTGTGCAGCGATTTTACAGATGTCACCTACATTACACTGCCCAAATCGTAGTGCACGCTTCACTGGAACTGTTAATTCACCATCGCTGATTGGCTGGGGTCTCTTTGAAATCAGCCAATCACCGGCTTCCGGCGTTGTCAGTGTAAACTGTACTCGTTGTCTCATTTATCAAGCAGGTGACGCAGTTGACTCTGGCGTTGACCATGTGCACCATCAGCAACAACATCAACAGCAACATCAACAACAACAACATCATCAGCAACATCAACAACACCAACATCATCAGCAACATCAACAGCAACAACAGTTCTACACGCCCGCTGCCACGCGCCCGCCGCAGTCGGACGACTCAACGCCACTGCGAGACTATGCGAGCTCGCCAGACAGCGTGTTCCTCAGTGACGCCAACGGTTAGTCTGTGTCGTGTCGTGTGGTCCTGAGTTGATGTCAGTAAACGGAGTGATGGAACTGCGCACAAAACTAACTGTAAACACGACGGGCGCTCGGATGTGCAACGTCGTGCGGCTTTTGTTTCAGTTTGAAAGTTGAAACTCGAGAATTGGCTTTGTTGAAGTCATTTTGTGTAAACGTCACTCATTGACAAATCAGTAGCTGTTAATGAACCCTATCACCAATCAGAACACAATCACCTGAATGCAGTTGCTGTTGCGAGCCAAAAACCCAACGACAAGGATGCCAGTCTTGTTTCAGTGACACCAGCTGCCCGTCCAAACGTGGCTGTTCAACAGCCTCAGAGGACGTGGAAGCAACAACAACCGCCACCACAAATGTCGCCTTCCAGCGACAGACGCCCTGCCAATACCGATCTGAGCAAAACTCAGTTGCCACCGTGTAGGTGTTACCTTTCTTGTCGCTTTGCAACAAAAAATCCCGGATGCTGTGATTCAGTAACCTGACGAACTTTGGGCTTCCTGGAAGTGTGTCATTCGAAATTTCAAATGCACTGTTTTGAGTGGTTGCTTTTTAACATGATCAGCACACCAATGTTTGTCAAACACAGCCAATCAGCATGTCAACTTGCATGATTATTTTCTTTTTCAGTGTCCGAGCAAAGGGCTGATAGCGGCACTGGTACAGGAGAGCAGACAAAGCAGCAGCTCAGCAAACAATCGACAACACCGAAATCTGCCGTGAGACGCCTGTTCTGTTGCACATTTGATTTGTTTTAAGATTTTTCGAGTGTATTCAGCAGCAATCTGAATCAATCAATCAACTTCGCACTGTCTTGACCGTTCTGGTTGCAGAGTTTCCTCAATTCAGTGGGCGGTGTGCTACGCAAGTATTTGCCGAAGCCATCAAACGAAGTGCACTTGCCAGATGACCGAAAGAAAACAGTACGCTTTTTATGACGGATTTTTGTGGCTTCCGTTGATCATGTGTTGTTATTTTTTTTCTGATTGGTTTTGTCAAGGTGTGTGACGTGAATGAAATGCTTGGATGCGTGAGCCAGTGGGCTGACAAATGTTAGGTTTTATCAATGTTTGCAGATTGTTTGGGATGAGAAGCTGCAGAAGTGGGTGGGCGAGGTGGAGGATGACTCCGTCGACCGACCACCGCCCCAGTTGTCCGCAGAGAGCAGCCCGCCGCAGCAGAATCCGGCGCTCACGCAACGCAAGTCGGGCTGTAAGTCGCAGTTGCAGCACTTTGCATTTGTTGTCTTTTTTTAGTGTCTGGGTGTCAGTCCGCAGCGCACAAGGCAAAAACTGTCGTTGACGTTTTTTTAGTTGACATTACCGGCAGTATCAGCTTTTTATCAGTTTAAGATTCCAATCACCGATCGTATTGTGTGAGTGTTTTCTCTATTTCCAGCGTCACGCTATTTCAACTCGATGTCCGAGTTGAGCAATCAGGCTCAGAGTGGCCGAAACTCAACGACACCAGGGCCGGGCGCCAATATGGCCGAGCGGCCTGGTGGCCCGGTGACTGCGCCGCCGATGCAGCCGCCCCTGCCCGGGCAGTTCTTTGGATTCATTCCGCAACCAGGTAAACACTGTCACTGGTCACTGCTGCGCTGTTTGTTTGCTTTCGGCAAAATTGACGCCGTTTGATTGGTAGATTGCACTGCACAAACCCGAAAGTCGCACTTGAATGAAACTGAAAAGCTGTCGCGTCAACTGACATTTGGTAATGGATCCCGCTTTTAAAACAATTTTGGACCGAAAAGCACTTCCGTTTTCAGTGGACAGCGAATGCAATGGGATGCCAGCAACGGGCGACGATGCGGACGGAGGCACCGGCTCAATCAGTCCGTTTAGTGACCCATTCACGGTACGTATAAAAACTCGTTTCAAGCTTATGACTGTGATCAGTGATTGTCACGGCTAGCAACAGTAGACCACAAAAATTTTAAAAAAATTGTTCAACCTGGCCAAGTGTGAAAGCTGTTGCTCCAGGAACATGTAGTCCGGTAATCGGAGTCCACAGGATTTCATTTCAGTGGTCAAGAAAGTCAAATAAGAAACAGATAATTACTTATTTGCTGAGATACAAACAAAACGGTGTGCTTATTTTTCAGGCAGCACCTTTGGTTCCACCGAGCGACCGATCACGGCAGGCCTCACAATCGTCTTCTGTGCACTGAGCGGCTTTTTCTCTCTTGATATTCTTGATTCTTTCGTGCGCCCAGAGCCAAACGAGGCTTTTGGCTTGTGTGATTATATTTATTTAAATTTTACATTTCAAAACCATGATGTGCTTTGACAGTTTTGTTGTTCACAAATGTTTTTAGGATATGCCCGCGAACTGCTGTTCGGATTGCTCTGTTAAATAATACTTGCGTACTGAATGTGATAGGCACTGTTCGATGTTGCTGTCTCTATTTGATGTTTCCCTTCATTGTAATCGAAAACTGTGGTTGTGGTTTGCTATATTTGCCTTTATGCGAAAAAGGCTTTGGAAATGGTTTGTTACCCGAATTTCTATCCAAGCCCGCCTGCGCAACTTTTGTTTTTTGCAGATTTATCAATCTGCTGATTGAGGGGACGGGATGATCACGCACATCTTTGATTGGCTTCTCGGATTTTTCTTTTTATTGTTGCAGTTTTCCATTACGTTTTTTGTCGTCGATGCCATGATTGTATTTTCGCTTGAAATGTCTGTGTTTTTGTACATCTGAACTGTGGTGGTTTCAATGATTTGCTGCATGCTGACTGCAAGGAAGCAGTGTCATCAGTCAGAATGCTTTGGTCGAGGTTTTTTTTTATTTCCCCCTGGTGCCGTTTTGCCTGACATCATTTTTTTCTCACTGTAACTTTTGAGGCTGAGTTTCTGTTTCAAAAAACATCTTTCGTAGCTGTGATTCTTTTCGCGTGAATTGACCTTCGTGTGACCTGTTGATTTTTACAAAACGTTTATGAAAATGAGTTTCTTTATTTAATTATGAAATTGTTTTAGTAGTGGAAAATTACAAATTTACAGCGGAGATTTGGTTTTGTTGAAGTCGTTGGTTGAGATGATTTTGATTTTATTGAGGCCAAATTGCATTTTTTTCGAAAGCTTGGTAGAACAACAACGGTAATTTCGAACGAAGAGTTCGCGATTACGACGCACATATGCTTGCGTGTTTTTTCTAGGATTGTTACAGAAAATAATATTATTCTTGTTCATTGTTGTTGAAGCGTGGTGAATGGGAGAATAATAAAAAACTATGATCAATTTGCTTTGTCGGTATTGTGAAGTGAACTCGCTATTGCTGTTGGACACCGAACATGCTAGTGGTTCAATCCGCTATACATTTTTGTCAAAATATCAACAAAACCCCATAACAAAATTGATGTCTGAGTCCGATAGTCACTTGATAAGACTAGTTGTTAGTAATTCCAATGTGAAAACGTGTCTGAAATTGATTCTCTTTTTTCAAAACCAAGTCAGGGTCTGCATTATTGTTGCAGTGATGTCTGCATTATTGTTGCAGAGATGTCTGCATTATTGTTGCAGTGATGTCTGCATTATTGTTGCAGAGATGTCTGCATTATTGTTGCAGTGATGTCTGCATTATTGTTGCAGAGATGTCTGCATTATTGTTGCAGTGATGTCTGCATTATTGTTGCAGAGATGTCTGCATTATTGTTGCAGAGATGTCTGCATTATTGTTGCAGTGATGTCTACATTATTGTTGCAGAGATGTCTGCATTATTGTTGCAGTGATGTCTGCATTAATGTTGCAGAGATGTCGGCGCCCAACGGGGCCTCGGCGTCTGGAGGGGCAGAGGAGCGCATCGAGCAGCCGTGGCTCAACCGCACCAACAATTATGTGGACATTGCTGAGATCGGCAGGGGCGCGTACGGCACCGTCTGGACGTGCAGGAACGTGCTCACTGGACAACTGGTGTGCTCTCATTGGATGTTGCAAACGTGAAATCAGTCATCATTGTTGCAACAGTGGTCGCTGCGGACGTGTGATGATTCAGTGCCCACCTAGTCATGCCGCCATGGTGCGGTCACTTGCGAAATGCCTGACCAGTCGTTTCATTGCAGCTCGCTCGCAAGCGTATCCGTGTGCAAATGAACGAGAACGAAGGAGTGCCCCAAAACGTGATCCGCGAAATCTCGACGTTACGATCGCTCGATCGATTTGGCCACGAAAATATTGTCCGGTCGGTGTGTAGGTCAATCTTGTAATAATGTACACCGCTTTTGCTGCTCATTACTTGTTGAAATGTAGCTCAAATCTGAAAAAAACAGTTAAACGCGCATCCATGTCCCACTTTGCTCAGTTTGCACGCCATCGAGCACGGACTGACGCAGGACCACCGTGAGCTCTGGATTGATCTGCTGTGCGAGTACTGCGACTTCGACCTGTACACATACCTGCAACGACTCGCCGAACCGTTGACCGAGCCGCAGACACGCCAGATCGCGCACAGCGTACGTCGGTTTTGCAAAAAAAATATTGACTTGACGCAAATTGCGTTGGTAATACTGCGGTCAGGCCAGCTAGTGCAGCTAACTGATTGGTTGACTCTGCTCATTGGTAGTCGTTAGCATCCCAACATGTTTCATTCAGCCAATCAGCGTGCTGAATTCCTTTACGGGTGAAACATAAAAACACGCATTTACAGATGGTTCGTGGCACAGATTTTCTGCACCAGCACAACATCATTCACAGGTGAGCGTTTGCATGCGTGTTGAGTGTGGACTACCGTTTGAAAATGCAAATTCGGCGAAATCATTCAGTCTAGCACCGGGCTTGCATTGTCATTTGCCTCTTGCATCCAATCAATCAAGCCCGGTGAAATGCGAAAACGTCAGCAGGCGAAGTCTGCGATGCTTTTCAATCCAACCCAGAACTTCAGTAACACAATGTTGTTTTTTGTCTCCTACAGAGATCTGAAGCCGCAGAACGTGCTGATCAACCGTGACGGCTCGACGAAACTGGCTGACTTTGGGCTCGCCCGTCTCTACTCGCTGTATGCCGTGTACACACCGACTGTAAGTGCACACACAACTCACCAACCTATGAACCGACTAGGCTAAAAATTGGCACACATCTAAGTTCGACTTTTATTATTGTTTGTTTAAAATTGCAGCTCAATCGGTTTAGCGGTTTGCGAGATACAGCTTGTCAAAGTGTGGGATGCTACTTCTGGGCCACTCTGTAGATTGAAAAAGGTGTATGTGACTGAAGAAGATAGTGAAAGCTCTCCTGTTGCTATGCCAAATGTGCACGTAACAGCGCTGCACGATTTTAATGTATTGTCACCATCGCCAGGCGGTCACCCTGTGGTACCGGTCACCGGAGGTGCTGCTTCAGTGCCAGTACGGCCCCTCTGTCGACCTCTGGTCGTTGGGTTGCATCATCGGCGAGCTGTACACGCGACTCGCGTTGTTTCGCGGACAGACCGAGGTGCAACAGTTGCATCTCATATTTCAGTGAGCGTTTTCCTTGCTTTTGATTTATATATTATTTGTGTTTTTGACGAACTTACGTTGATTTGAAAGAAACTTTTCAGTGCCTTTTTGGTGCACTGTCAATCTTATCATCACAGTCTTCATAGTCAAACAGTCTTTTGTTTAGCGACTTGCGGAATGCGTTTATTATATTTGTCCTGGTGGCCTATCAACGTTAGGTTACGTTATTCAACGACGTTTCTTGAACTTAAGAAATTACGCATTGTCGTTTGTTTGGAGGACGGCATTGTGGACACGTTTTCAAAAAAGCCACCTAGACTCAGCCATTCAACTGTGTATCATGCTACTTTAACTTCGTTGCCCATTTAACTGTGTATCATGCTACTTTAACTTCGTTGCAGGACCATCGGCTCCCCTAGTGCCCAGCAATGGCCGTCCGATGCGGTGGTGACCCGTGACTCATTTCCGTTGTATCCGCGTGTGCCCCTGCAGCGGCTGCTGCCGAGAGCACCGAACGACGCCATCGACTTGATACAGGTGGCACAGTGAAATCTGCAGTCGACCTCGAATTCATGTGCAATTCGTTGATTGGTTGATGAGCACGTGATGCATGTTTTCTGTGCAGTCCTGCACTCCGCCTCCACAGCAATGCCTGCACAGAATGAATGCATCTTGTGGTCACGAACCAACCAGCGAATTGCATACAATGTAGAAACGAGTTATTCACCTGCATTTCCACTGTTCGCCTGTTGCAGCGTCTGCTTGCGTTCAATCCCTGCGAACGCCCGTCCGCCAAAGAAGCGCTCAGACACGCCTACTTTCAGATGCTGCTCGTTGGGCCGCCGCTGGTCGCTGCAAACTGACCGCGTGAACGAGATGGGACGTTTGATTTGCGTTGGTGCTCGTTTGTTGTTGTTATCGGGCGGTTGAAATTCACTTATTGTCGCAATTTTTCAATTCACGGCCTCCGTTTTACTGTCAGCTGTTTTGCTGAACTGTTGTGTCTTGCGTTCACACGACGCGCTGATGTTGGACGTTTCACTTCCGTTGCTTGTTATGCTCAGATCTCAGTACGTTTTGAACTCAACTCGACATTGAACGTTTGCCAAGTTTCCATTTTTTTGAAGAATTTTCGTTTTCATCTCACAATCTTTTGCCATTCGAGTCGGCGGGTTTCGTCGTTGTTGCTGCTTTCGTAAGATTGACACACAGTAAGATTCGTGTTGGGGGTGCAGCCTTGAATTGTTGGTGCTTTGTTCACAGTTCACACTTGGTTTGTCCATTTCTGCTGTGTGGTTATGCTTATGCATGTTAACAAATAAAAGTTTTACTATGAGCAACATGCTGAATATATTGGTGGTGCGTGTTGCTAGCTGTTAACATCAGAATCAGATTAGGCAGACTCACCTCTGCTGTACATGAAAACTGATCAACCGTTGGTTGACTATACAACGCAGTGATTGGCTGTATCACACCGGTGTTGGATATGTTGATGGTATATAAGCAGCTGATTTGTGTGCTGTGGTCATCATGTGTTCAGTCAAAGCACACACGTGTGCCGCCAAGCGTGGTTGTTTTTGAATTCGCCCATATGTTATTTGTTGGCTCATTTTTTGGCCAATTATATTTTGGATTTTTGCAAACTTTGAGTGATGGTCTGCCTGAACGTGATGCGTAAGGTTGCTGGGAGTTGAGGCACAAATGTACAGCCCCCCATTGTGCAGCTACGCTTCATTCAAGCGGCATCGCATTTTGTTCGACAACACAGTTTCAGTGATTGACTTGGCAACAGTGACGCATTGGCAAGCACGTGGCGATGGTGGCCAACGCCAGCAACCGTGTCTACTTGTTTGTGTTCTCTCAAATGCTCGACGATTTCCGCTTGCCCGTAAGTTTACCATAAGATTGTGAGATGCAAACGAAAATGAAATCAAATTCACGGAGAGCAACTCTGATTTTGTGCAGGAGCTCCAAGCGTTGTTGTCGATGAGTGGATGTGCGCTGCCCATTGAGCAACAGGCCGGCTGCTCAAAGGTAATAATGGATTGTTTGGCCGGTGTCAAGTTTTGAGTGTTTGTTTCGAACGGTTCAACTGAATTTGAATTGTTCTAAGTGTGTTTTTCGTTGTTAAAAAAAACTTATGTATTGGAAAAGCCTTACTTGCTTCTTCAACTGTGAGCGTGGGCTGACAAATCGAAACCAACTGTTATCTTTTGTTGCGGTCTTGCGACTCAGTGTGCGCGTAGGTACACAAAAGCAGTTTCATGCGTGACGCGGGAATTCCGAGTCGGTGAAGTCACCCGAGGTCTGTGGAGTTCGACCGAATCAGGCATCAAGCATATGAAACAAGTTTCTTTTCGACGTCTGCAAGCGCATTGAGTCGCAGGCATTTTGTTTTGAAGGCAGCATTCCTTCTTGGTGCACATTCATTGACTGCAGTGGCCAACGTTGCTGGTGGAATTGCCGAGCGAATCATTGGTGCACCAAGTGCTCGCTCGCTCAATGCTCGTCAAGTACGCCTATGAGCTGCTCGCGTCTGCTGACGACTACGATCGACTGCATGAGACGCTTGCGGAGCAGTGCAAACACAGAGACGTTAGTGCAGGCGGCAGTCGCGATCCGTGGCCACTTTGTGGCATTGGAAAATGTGGTGGTCCGGTTGGGAATTCGTAATGCCTCTGTGTAGTCTATCGCTTCCAATTTTTATGCCATGCGCTGAACTGTGTTTATTGCATTGAAAGTTACCTCAGTTTTGTTGTTTTGTCACTTTGTTATGCAGGACCTTTTCGCCGCCACCAGAACGTACTGCATGCGTGTGAAATCGATCGGCAAGAAAGTCACGCACGAATACATCGTTCAGAAAATTGAGGCAGGTTGAGTTGTTCATGCTGTTCATACTGACGTGTGCTGACGTACGTCAAAGGCACATCTTCATGGACGGTAGTAATTTTGCAAAAAAATCTGACAGGTTTGAAGAAACACACTGTAGCTCGATTCAGTTGTGGATATCATTCAGGAGTTCGCATATCTGCCGGTGTCCGAGGGCAGAGTCGATTTAACGAACGCCGATCACGAGCTGCACTGCATTGAGCTGTACGGCAAATGCCCGGCGAACAAATCAGACCAGTCGAACGCACCGCTTGAACGCATCCATTTTGCTCGTTATGTTCGTTGTTTGCGGTTTTAATTTTAATTGTTACTTATAAAATTGTTTTTAATGTTCGTGACGGTCGAAAATGCGTGTTTGTAATCAGGAAAGCTGTTTCTGCACGCTGATGCAGCCAATCAATCAATATTGTAAACTTTGCGATTGAATGAATGTCGCAGTTTTCGTAAATTGCACGATTTGCTGCCACGTGTCACGTTGTCCTGCTGACAGCTTGGTCGTGGACAGTGGCATCTGTGCGAACGCTACAAACTGACGGAACGCTGCTACATCGGCAACACAACGATGGATCCGCGGTTGGCGCTGATACAGGCGAATCTGGCGCACGTGCAAGCGCACTCGCTCGTGCTCGACCCGTTCGTTGGAACTGGTCGGTACTGGGGATGGAAAAAACGGTTTTTTCGTGCCATTCTAGTCAGTGCACTGTAGCAACTAAACAGCTTGTGATTGGTTCCCAGAATCATCGTCAGTTTGTTTACGGGCACTGTTGTTTCAGGTGGCATTCTGCTGGCAGCCGCTCATTTCTCGGCATTCTGCATCGGCACCGACATCAACTACAACATCACACATGCCATCGGTCGGTGTGTGTGTGTGCTGTGCGTTTTTTGGTGTTGTTCTTGTATGCGCATAGTTCATGCATCACGTGGTCGCCAACCAATCAGCGAATTGCATAAGGTATGAGAAAGAGACCGTACGTTTGCAGGGCGTTGCTCGCGTGTCTCGCAACGTTGGCTGACGGCAAACGAGTCGATCGCGGCCAACTTCGCGCAGTACGGCCTCTCGGCACAGCTGCTCGGTGTGGCCGTCGCCGACGCAAGCCGCACAGCGCTCTGGCACGGACACGCTCTGTTTGACGCCATCATTTGCGACCGTCAGTAGGGACAACATCGCCATTCATTGCAAATAATGCGCTTTTTTTCTTGGCCCCACTGGGCACTATTCCTAGGTTTTGCTTTCAAACATTCCACCAGCAACAGCAAACTTGCGGCCTCCGTGCGCGGGGGCATTGAGCGGAATTGGTTGTCAACAAAAAAACTGTTGCCGTGAAAGATCGCTTAGTTTGTTGGTCGGTCACTATCACAAATATTCGGCTGTTTGGGGAAACGTAACGTGAAAGGAAAGGTTCACACTGATGTAACGAAATCACAGAGACGAGTCGAGTCATGTACAGTCTGTGTGTGGTGGGGTGCTTTTCAGGGAAGCACCGTTGATTTGTAGCAGTAGGCCCGTGAGCTCAGCTAGTCATATTCAGCCCCCTCTGCCTTCATCTGGCCACTTTGTTGTGCGCTCTGCTGGCGTGTTGCACTCCTTCTAACTTTGACCCACCAAGGTAGCCAAGAGGTCGTACCTGTAAGTTCGGCTTAAAATATACATAAAATGGCAGTTGTTAAAAAGCATCTTCCGTAACCATGAAGAGTTTGAGACCTTCATGACGAACTGCTTTATGGCTGGACCGCCCGGTCCAGGCACTGGCTTCCAGCTGAGTCCTGGTCCCGCGAAGTGCGGCAACTCTTTGCGCCCGAGGAAGTAGTAACCGAACAGGTTCGACTGTGAGCCGCAACTGTATTATTGGAATCGTTTGTAAATGCTCCAAAAAGATAAACATGAATTAAATGAATAAATTGAACATGAAAAATTAAAGTATCTTGGCGTATCGCACAGCGGACTGACTTTGCGCCGTACGTGTGATACCACCAGGCAGAGTGAAAATATTTTGCGCAGTTCTGCGGTGCACCATCGTAATCGTGGTCGAACGTTGAGAATCGGCTCGCGTTTGACGACGATAAATAGTCGTCTGCAACAAAACGCAACGGCGACAAGATTGAAAAAATGTATTGAGTTGGGGCTTGGAGGCGGACAAGTTGGAGTTACAAGGTGTGGCCCTTTGTTGCAAAACAACAACGTTTTGCAAGTTACTCAAACACGAGATTCAACATTGATTTGCTGACTTAGTGAAATGTGTTAGAGTGCTTGTGGATGAACTTCAGCTTCACTGAAGCATGGCTGTTGTTTTGTTTCTTGAATGTGAAGTCGGTTGATTTGAAGGAATGCGTCATGCTTCATTAATAACTCTTGGGAAGTGAAATTACGGCAAGTGCTGCGTCTCTCACCGGCATCACCATAGAACGAGTCGAGATGCAGTTGATAGCCGTGGTTGGCTGGTCCAATAAAAAAATGCGAGTAGCCAGCCACCGTCTCCATGTCACCGACGTCGGTCAGCGAGATTTTCATCTCCATTGGCTTCAAAGTCGTCAGCTGGTGGATGCGCTCGTTTCCTGAACGGATTTTGGGCATTTTTAATGGAAGTAAATGATGTGTATGTTTATTACACCAAGAAACGAATAGTCAACAGTCGAAAATCGTGAATACAACGTAATACACTCACCCAGGTAATGTTCTCCGAAGACATTGCCGAAGCCCATCTTGTAGAAATACCAGCCTCGATAAAAGTCGAGCGCACCATTATGACGCTTTGCGATCACCTGCAACGGTTGGCAGAGGATGCACGCAACAATCACGAACCACACCGCAACGAATTACATTTCAAGAAACACGTAACAACAACAAGATGTTCCCCTAAAACCGGTGGGATTGTTGTGCCGCCACTGTAGATAGGTATCGCAAATCAATTTAGCGTCAACCAGGTTGCACGTGAGCAACGTGTTTTTGACCATCCGCACGCTGGGGCACAGCAAGCCCCGCCCGGGCCACCTACCGTCCACCCCCCGCCCTCGTCGTCCATGTCGCAGTACACGTTGTAGTAGCACATGGCGCAGTTGGGCGGGTAGATCGTGTACACCCCAGACGCCGTCTCCGGCTCCTCGTTCAGTATCTCGGCGCAGTCCCTCGGCCCATTGGCGTCCTCTCGTTTCGGAATGTTGCCCATCAGCTCGCTCAGTTCAGCGTCAAAGTCGTCCGCGTCCGATTCGGGCAGCTTATGCGCCAACGGGTATAAATCCAGTTGGGCGTCGCTTAAGAGAGCGTTCGCTAGTAGGAGCAACGCTAAATGCAGCGGAACGGTGAGCGAATGACGCTGACAATGACTGATGGTGGAGTGCAGCATGGTGTTTTTTGGCAGGAAGGAAATCGAGACCTTTAAGTGCGATCGTCTGCAAGCGCTGCGCTGCGGGAAGCAAAAAAACGGTTTTTATGAAATTTCAAAGTCAGAAATTGACAAACGTGATTATATCACAAGTGACACAGAAAACAACAAAAGATAAGCGAACACAACAACAATGCAGTTGATAATGCCCTGAAGCAATGTGCTCAGAGGTGTGCTGGTGTGAAATAATCGTTCAACCGTGGTAAAATTGAAGATGCAAAGAACATCCTCTTGAAACTGCGTATCAAGTGATTTATTAAAAAAAACGAGTTGTTCACGTCTTATCAGCACGTGTGTGCCGAAAGGCAAGGTTAAGGCAAAATCGTTGAACTGAACACATGCGGATTGGCTGTGTTGCTCAAAGTTTGTGGTGAACAGCTCGGCAATATTCATAGAGCGTGGCTGATCCGTGTAAATTGATGCAAACCATGTCAACCAGCAGGCAACCAAAATATTGGCTTGCCTGGAAAAACCTGAACACGATGGAATAAAATAATCGTCGGTTTTGAAATAGGACACCCACATGAGAATGCTCTAGTTTACTGAACGAACACTTGACGCAATTAGCGCAGTTTCAAAATTTCATCAGTTTGTACCAGGATGAGTGAGACTTTGAGAATGTGCAGTTTCACTGTGATATAATATTCGGTGTGTGTTTTCTCTTTGTCCACGTCGTGTATATTTCTGTCCAACGGTGTTCCTTTCCTTTTTCGCAGTCATGCAGGCTGACCTAAAATACGGCAGCCGTGTTGTGTGCGCCGTGTGCGTAAACCAGAAATGTCAGAAACATTTTTAACGTTGTCTCTGAGTGAGACGTGACGCAAACACACACAGAGGGGTCATTTAAAAAAGAATTGTGAGTGTTGATTATACTTTTTTAATGTGACACTATTTATTGCTGAAAAAATTTACCATTGCAGCTCCGTACGGCCTGCGCGAGAAATCATCCAAGGTCGGCAAAAAAAGTCTCAAGGATGGTTGGATCGAGAAACCGAAGCCGGCTGAACCGTGAGTGGACACTGTTTTTTTTAACTTAAATCAACTATCTTTGCCACCATTGGTGGACACCAGTTTGTGTTTTCACGCAGGGTTCAATCATTTCCGCAGAAAGTGCGCTACCAGCTGAGTAGCGTCTTCCTTGATTTGCTTGATTTCGCTGCTGAGCACCTGCGTCCCGGCGGCAGACTCGCCTACTGGTTTCCATGTGTCCGCGATGAGTGAGTCGATCTGGTTATTAATACAACCATTATTACGGTCAAAATTGTATTTTGTCAAAATTATGCCAATCAAAAAAGTTAAATACAATGGCTGTTTCAATTATTTTGTTATTTGTGCTACTTTCGGGAAGTTTGTGCTTTTGTGTCAAAATGCACGAAATCAATGCTTTTGCGTCCGCCCTCGCAGGTATTGCCCTTCGACCGTGCCGGCTCACCGGCGTCTTCAGTTGGTCGCCAACTGCGAGCAGCATTTGTACGGCCAGTGCAGCCGCAGACTGATCGTGATGCGAAAGCGTGCCGATGCTGATGAACACGACTCTACGTCTGCTGAGTGCGCGTTTGTGCTGAATGACGTGCATAAGCGGGTGTCCTTCAGAGATCGAGTGCTGAAACTCGAGTGATTCAGTCGTTCCATTCGAGTTTAGTTTTGATTTCGCCAAACGCAGAACATTCCGCAAACATGGCAACGATGATGATGAATCGTGAGTGAGCAGTGATACTATTGAATTGAAGCAATACATCGTGATGCACTTTGCAAATTGGTCAAACGCGAACGCAACACGGTGATTGGCTGCTTCGTGTGCTCGTGTGATTGTTTGTATCAGGAGTCACTTGACGTTACCAAATGTTCTTGTTATAAGTTGCTGTGCTGCTTTTGTTGTTGAATAAAAAAATTTGGTGTGGCCGGCTTTTTTCTTTTTCTTTTACGGTTGCTCCAACGAGAGCGTCCGCGGTGTACGGCAAATGATTTCATTACTGCAGCATACAAAAACAATAATAATGTACAATCGTTTCCAGGAACACAGCAATGCCCGGTGGTACCATCCAGTGCATTTCGTTCAACTCAACACAAGGTCGATTTTAAGCATGTTAAAAAACGGTCGCATGAAAATGCGTTTTGCGCAGTGACCTTTTTGTTTGTTGCAGATTGTTTCGTGGTTGGTTTGGACAATGGCTTGCGTGTGTTCAACGTGGAGCCGTTGGTCGAGCTGCTGTGTCTTGGTTGGTGGTTTTAACTTTGTAGTGCTACAGTATGTTTTTTAAAGCTGTCACTTTTTTTCGCAAGATACAGAATTCACGAAAGGAGAAAGCACAGAATCGGAGTTGCAAAAAAATAACCAGCCACAAATGGAGTTGTAACCATACCCGATACACTCGTTCTTACTATAATTCAAAGTTGCTCGGTCGCTCTGTATTCTGCGAAAAAAGTGACAGGTTTAAACAGACATGGTGAGTGTGTCTGAGCCATACAACGCAGTCTCATACGTAACTGCTCGTGCAGACGTGGACACCGTCGGCAGTGTCCGTCTGTGCCGCATGCTGCAACGCACCAATTTGCTGGCGATCGTCGGCGGTGGGCCACGCGCCAAGTTTGCCGAGAACACAGGTGCACGTTTGGAAGTTGTAATGGGGAAAAGATAATGGGGGTTCGTGTTCGAACGTGTCCGCCCCCAAGGCATGACGTTTTTTTCTAAAACCTCCGTTTGTCATATGCACACTTGTCTTTTGATTGGATGGTGCACCAATTCACACCAAAGCATGTGTCGAAAGCACATAGTACGTCGGTGTCAGACACGTTGCGAATAAGCAGGCTGTCATTCATTCTGTCATTGTTCATTTTCTATGCGATCGCTGCGATGAAGCGTATTGAACTCAATGAAGTCGCGTGAAAACGCAGCTGCACATTGCCGAGTGGATGACTGTTCTGAGCCGTTGTAATCATTTGCAGTGCTCGTCTGGGACGACACACGTGGCGCGTTTGTGCTCGAGCTGACGTTCGCGGGCACCGTGCTGAACGTGCTGCTCTCGCACACACGGTCGGTTGGCTGCGGCACCTCTCATGCATTGGTGTAAAACGGAGATCAGGCAATCGACTGGTCGACAAATTGCTCTACTTCTGCTCTACTTGTTCACAGTTCTGCATTGATTGACTAATGATCGTGCGTGCGCGCATCCAATCAACGCGAGTTGGTTGCGTGCTGTGCTGTCTGTGTTTGCGCTGTTTGTGTTTGCACTATTACTAAAACACGACATCTGACGTGACGTGCGTGTCGCATACGCATGCGTCAGTATGAACGGGCCTTGACGCACGCACGACACACCTGTGCTCAGTCGCGAAACTTCAGCGCACACAAAAAAGATGCATTCTCCATACTGCAGTCTGCAATACTGCCCTGCGATGCATGCGCCGGTTTTGCCGCCGAGTTTTTTTTTTGCCAGAACACTTGTGTGGCGACAACGCAGTGGACATTGCAGGCTTGCCGTGGTGCTTCCGTCGCAGGTGCACGTGTTCAGTTTCCCGAATGAGACGCATCGCCTGTGCACCGTGGAGACACGCGTCAACCGCGCCGGCCTCGCGCAACTCTGCACGGACACGACCGCGAACCCGGAGTACGTCGTCGCACTCGGACACAAGGCAGGTGCACTGCAGGGCGCAACTGCAAACTGCATGAATGTTGCACGTTCGCTCTGCAACACGGTGCACTCTGTGTTACAGTAATGTTGCACAGTCACAACAACACAAACACACCAACACGCACATACGATATTGCATGCAGAGCTTGTGGGTTTGTTTGCTGTGCTACAAGCCTGGGTGCACCGTGTGTCTTCAGACGAGGACTGTCGCAGCTCTGGTGAGAGCAAGAAATTTGGCTTGCGTGTGTGTCCAGTGGTACATACAGTACGGCAGGGGTCTAGTCAGCACCTTGTAAAGTGCTTGAAGCACCATCAAAACGTTGCCAACGAGTATACTGCATATTGTATTCGAGCGCTTATTGAATTGTAATGGTGCGAGCATGGTTTGTGTGCCTCCCTGGAGAACACAACAACAACAACCATTCCCTGGTGGCTTTACTGCAGATGGGCAGCGTGCAACTGGTCAACCTGAAGCGTGTCAGCCGCGAGTGCACGCCGTCGCCGGTGCTGCTGGACGCACATCAGAACGAGGTCGCTGCGTTGGCACTCAGCAACGACGCACAGCTGCTCGCCACTGGCTCGGAACTGGTCGGCACTCACAGTGACACTGCTGCTGCCTCTGAGCATACCGTATTACCTCTAATAAACCCCCATGGGGGTTTATTTCTTCAGCGACTTCTGGGGGTGGGGGTTTATTTTTTGGGGGGGGGGCTTTATTTTGGGGGGGGGGGTTTATTTGGAAACCATTTTTAGGAGTGGGCAAAATGGCAAAAATACCTTCCATGGCAGGAAGGAAGTCGCAGAAACTTCTATTCTACATAAAAATTTCCTTTTACAACAGCCTTTTGTAATGAAATTACCATTAACTCTTCCATTTGGGGCCTTTGGTAGCACAATTTCATCATTTTCACTGCAACCAGCCACTGAATTCGCTGGGTATGTGTTTCAAACAGGTTTCAATAATCCCCCATGGGGGATTATTTTGGGGGGGGATTATTTGGAAACTTGTCGAGGGGGTGGGGGTTTATTTTTGGGGGGGTTTAATTTTGGGGGGGTTTAATAGAGGTAATACGGTATCACCTGAGTCCGCTTGGCTTAGTATTAGCTGATTGGTTGGATACGCGTTCCGTACTGGCCTGTCCAGTTGAAACAGAAAGCCTTCGTTCCGCTGCCACACAGTCAATACACAAATTAGCCATCCCGGCTGAACTACACATCCACATGCCCCATCCACATAATTGCATCCATCCATCCATCTTATTTCGCAAAAAGCAGGAAACTCCGATAAAACTGTGTGAACAACATGTAGTACGGAGTATTGTCTCGTGTCTGTGCAAGCGTGTTCACCGCCTCGGTTTCACTGCAGGGCACCGTTGTGCGTGTGTTCGACGTGCGCTCGCGTACGCTGCTCAGCGAATTCCGACGAGGCAGCGACCCGGCCACATTGCACTGGTCGGTCAGAGGAGAGCACACCAAGTTCAAGCAACACTGATTCTGATGCTTCATTTAGGATTTGCACTCCTTAGTTCAGTATTACCGTATATCACTGCAGCCAACCAGTGTTAGCTTAAAGAGACATAAATGTTATAGTAGTTTGCAGCGACTAACTAGTAAACGCTGAAAAACGCAGCCACAAACAATTATTAGCGCTAGCAGTTGCTGTGTGTGACTGTATATGCATTCACTAGACAGTTCATTCAGCGCTAGCTGCGGGACTTCCACTGCTAAACCATGAATGCCCTTAATTGAAAGCAGAAAACGTGAACGAATACTGTTTACATTTGACTGCTTTGTTGTTGTGAAGTAATAACAGTTTGGCGCGCACTGTTGCAGTGTACAGTTCAGCGTCAATGGCGCGTTCCTGTGCGTGGCGAGCGACAAAGGCACCGTGCATTTGTTTGCGGTACGAGACAGACAGTCGAATCGTAAAACACTGTACGTTTTCGTTTTTAATACAGCATTCCAGTTGACATATTTTTCATTACATGGCTGCTTTGAATATACGTCACGCTCATTTTAACCAAACTGGCACTCTGACGCCAGCTAGGCACCATGACAGTTTCAAATCTGGGGATGACTTTCAAATTTCCACATGTCCACGGGTTCTATATGTGCCATGCAATATCGCCACGTTCGATTCGCTCTGCATTGTAATCTTTGTGTTTCTTATCTTGTGTGTCAATTCGCTAACCTGCCTCCGAGGTGCTAAATGAGACACTGATGTGAATGAATGTCATTTCATCCACGTTTTCTTTGCGTTGGTGTGTGCAGGCTGCAGCAAGTTGGCATCGTCACCGAGGAGGCACAACGCAGCCTCGCACAGTTCCAGCCGTGCGCTGACGAACAGCGCTGCATCTGTGCGTTCCTCAACCGGCACACCGTCGTCGGTGAGGCCGCACTTAGCAAGCAACTTTGCAGCTTTTGTTTTGCAATTACATTTCCACACCACCGCACCGGTTCCAGAAACCGAAGGTAGTAACTCTCTGGTGGTTTGGTGTCTGGGTGAACGGACCCTGATGGTCCCGTGTGGACCAATGTTCTCGCCATGAGAGGGGAACAGCCGCAAAGCCCTGCTTACTTCCCGGTGCACCAGAGGTTTGAGCCATCCATATCCCTCGGTTTCGGTCGCTTTCGGTTGCTATATTTCCGAAAGGCAACGAATGAAATCCGAAAGTTTCTGTTTTTCTCATGGAACCAGTGATGATCATTGAGTCCTTAGTTTACTGATGGCCAAAAATATTTTACTGATTTGATCGATCGTGTATATCATGTTTTTTCTTGCTTCAGTGCTGACAGACGCTGGCGAATACCACAAGTTCACCGTTGCGTCTGAGGGCGCCTGCGTGCGCAGTGCGTTCGACCGATTCCTGCACTTGGGCGACGATGCGCAGTTTTGGCAGAACACAACGAACACAAACACTGCTGCTGCTGCTGTTGGTTGACTCGTTCTCGTGAACGTGATCGTCATTCAATGTTGGCTGGAAAACGTCGGTGCACTGGGTGCACTCTCTGTGGTGCAGTAAACAGCATTCTCTGTGGTCTCGACACGCTCTTGCCCGTCATTATGTCGTCCGGCCCATTCAAAGTTGTGGTCAAAAAAATTGGGAAATGTGGATACTGCAGTCGGCAGCGGGCTTGGTGTGTGGTCACCAAAGTCAGATTTAATTTTTCTAATAATTTAATTTCATGAACACACCACACACAACAGTGAAGTCGTTCATCCCAGATTGCATGTGAAGTGATACATCCTTGGGCCCATCTGCACAATGTCCATCTTGTGTGTGTTTTTCGTGATGTGATCATGCGTCTTTGTGATTTGTTTTACCATTTCTCAGCTCGTCCATTCGCATTGTGTACAAAAGAACAGTTTTCATTAGTGAATAAAAAGAATTATTATTTCATTCTGTGAATTGAGTCCGCAGGAAACGCGCAGGGTGGCATGCATCAAGCACAAAGTTTCTCAGTTTGTCCTTTCTGACGCAAAAACGCAAGTTCGCCTGTTTGGATGCTTCCAAGCAATAAAGAAAACAACAGCTATCACTGGTGCATTTATGTTCTCTTTTTATCTTGCTTGTCTTCAGAAAAGTTTGTCAGATGCGACCGTTCATGTCAGTTTATTTGTGTTGGAGGCATCCCGATGCAAAATGTTTTCAATTTTCGAGCGACCCCCCCCCCTTTTCAGTTTTCATTCCTTCCCGCACATCTGAGCGAGAAGAAGTTCATCACGTAAAATCTACTGACAACAACTATGCTATTCTTTCTCTGGCATTTTTGACTGCTGAGCTACAATAATTTATCGACCATGGATGTAGCTGCTGACTGCAGACACGCAATTTGTCAGCATTTTTTGATTGACAAATACGATTGGTTTCTTTGTGGTTGTTTACAGCCCCGGCAGGGTAAACCAAAGCCATGATTAAAAACAAAGCTTGCATCTTGCCGAAACAATTGGCTCAGTACAACTTGAGACTTGAGACAAAAAGACAGCCGGTATTTTCAAATACATATGATATCACAGTTTCCCACGTGTTCCAGCTGAACTCACTGCGTGTTACTACAGCACAGTTAAGCAATGAACTTGAAGCACTTTAACCGACTATTTTTCACGCATATATTTCGCGCTTGGTGCGGTTTTGTGTCAGTCTGAAAAAAGTTGATATCAACACGATCTGGGTGGCACGATCAAATGAACGTACAGCCAGCTGAGTGGGGCACACAAAGGTGACATTTACTGTGTGCTCTGTGTTGGCGACCACGCGGTGCCTGCACCACCGCAAGTAGTCCACAAACTAATTTCCAACAAAGTTTCAGGCGTTTTTGCCACATTGTATTTATTTATTGGTTTTATGCTGTGCCGGTACACTGCAGCCAGTCCCTATGTACAGGCAACCCCAACTGCACATGCGGATGCCGCTGCGAATTTGGTTCAGGTTTGCAAATCCAATTTTCAAACTTCAGGTTCCCTGTGGTGTTTGCCAATGCAATTTTGTTCCAGTGGAAAAAATTAGAAATTCTCTTTCATTCGCCAAAATTATGTCGCTGTGTGCCGTTCATTCCACACCTGACCAGCCGAAATATGGTAGAACAACAGTGTTAGCGTTGTCGAACGCCAGCATAACGACACACTTCTTGGAAATCTCGCTTTTTGTTGACTTGCCAGTTGCCACTAAGATCAAGTTTCGCATTTTTTATCGTTCGTTCGTTATCAGACGATAAATACATATAAAACCAATAACTCGTCTCGTCAGCAATTACTCGTTTTGCAACCTTGTAAACATGTCTATTGCTGTTGCACTGCTGAGTGCGCTGCTGCTATTGCGCCGAGAGCAGACATGTGCGCACATGCGCTGATGCGACTTTCGAGTTGTCATCGAAGACTTTTGCCACATTCACTTTTCGGACAGATTATTCCAAAAAATAAAACAACACATCTTTGAAAAAAACCACAACTAATGCGCAAAATCAGTGCCCTATTGGAAAATATGCAATCGCATGAAGCTTCGTGTGTTTGTCTGAAAATGACTGGGTTGCTCTCGCATTTTGTACAAATGTGGTGCAGTTACCAGCGTTGACGCTGTGCGAACAGTGTTCGCGAAAACAGAAAACTAAATTTGCTACTGCATTTGTACGGACAGACATATGTATTTTCATCTGTCCCGGTGTGCGAAAACTTGATTAGCTGGATTACAGCCCGGAAATTCCCGTACAGCATCTGTCCTGCCCCTTTGCAACTTCGCTGATAGAAAATTTCACTGAATTGGTTATTTTGCCCGTGTTCTCGTTTGTTTGTTTTGCCGTAGTTGAGGTAATTTGTGGCAAAACATGTTCTGTCAAAAGACAATATGTTGACAAAGTAAGCAAACTGTGCATTTTCAGCAGAAAATCAAGTGCATGAAAAAAGGTGAACGGGGATATCGTTCAAGTGCAAGAGCACGGTCGTAAAGAGTACACGGTGCTAACTGTCAGCAAACGCACCCTGAATCATAAATTATTTGTGTAAATTATTTGTGTTCCTAAAAATTAAATTACATGTATTTTTACATGCAACATAAATCTGTTTTGTTGTATCCATTTCGCAAATGAGTTAGTGTATCAATCAATTTCATAGGATGACTTTGATCTAACATTAATTTGTGCAGCTTCATCACTTTTTCCTGCCATTCAACCAGGGTGTTCCACGTTTCACTAAACGCAAAACCATCTCTCTGGCACTGTTTCAGTATTCATTACTTTTAATGGAACATACCGCAGATATGGACTCGTGGAAAAAAATCGTTGGCGTTATAACTGTATTTGAAAGCATTTTGATCTCAAAGTTTTACTTTTAACGTGCGTTCACAGCATATGTATGTGCGTGCATTTTAGCTCGTCAGATGCTTGTTTACCCAAACTTCGAACACGCTATATAGCGCAGAGATGCAAGGACAGCCCACACATCGTCAAATAACTAACCACTTTGTAGCCATTTGAAACCAACGACAACAAAATGCCACTGGCGGTTGCAGTGGCCGTGTTCGACTGGCTGCTGATTGCGATCGGCTGTCTGAATCTGGTGGTGGTCGCGTTGATCCTGGTGCACCGCCCGCTGCGCACCATCACCAACTGCTACATCGCCAGCGTCTGCCTCGCCGACTTCATGTACCTCGCCGCACTCCTGATGACGTCCATTCAGTTGCTGCTGAAACGGTGGGCAAGCGTGCGGCGTTTCAATGAATTGTTTATAGAGGCGACCGTGATGTTCGTGGCCGTGCTCGCTGTGGACAGATACTGCGCCACGTGCCAGCCGCACTGGTGCACCAAACACAGGTCAGCTGGCAGCAATGCCACAGAACACACCAAACGCGTTTGGCGCTCTCCAGACTTTCACACTGTGACAAAATCTGGCTGGCGTTTTGTGACGCCAATCAAAACGCCCGATGTATCATGTTCCCTGAATCAAATCCCATGAACCGTGGTCTTTGTTTTTTTTGCGGGGTCATTCGTTGTTTTTCGAGTGTAGCGAATTATTGTTGCAGAAACTTTCGTCTGCTTTCGATTGTGAGCGCGTGCGTGTGGCTGGTGTGTTTCGTTGGTGCGGCGCCGATGGGTGCACTGGGCACAGTGCGAGCAGCAACGAGTGATCACAATGGCTACAATCACAGTGACAGTGAGAGCACGCCAATGCACTGCATCATTCGCTGGCCGAACAAGGAAATTGCCAGACTCTATCTCACGGTTGGTCAGATTTTGTGCCGATACAAACACCTATACACCTGGTCAGTCGAATAAATAATGATTGTTTTGTGGGTGTTTTCCCATTTATCAACCAACGTTTTGGATTGAGAAGTTGTCTGGTTAAGCGATTTGACGCACAAAAACTGCAATTAAAAATGTGATACATGTGGTACACTAAACGCGTTTAGTTTGCCACTAAATTTGCTGCTGTTCATGGGACAGCTTCAGCAGCAACATTAGCTGACTATTTCTCAGTGGTGTTGCAGGTCAGCGTTGTTGTGTTTCTGCTGTTGCCGATCTCGATGATTCTGCTGGCGTACGTGCGCGTGATTGCACGCGTCCGGACGGCAATCGCAACGCGCAGCCGACTTGGAATGCACAATCAAAAACGATCAAAAGGTAAAACAAGAAAACACGCAGACAGACGCACTGAACACATTTTTATCGTTTATTTGTTTTTGTTTTATTTTCAAAAGTCGCGCGAGCCTTGTTTTGCAAAAGTGGTGCTTGATGCCCGTGCAACAAGTGGTGGGTCACGGTGCGTCTGCCGCACATACAGTCGCAAGCGGTGCCTTTTGTCGTAACTTGATGTTCAGCCTCCACACCACATTGTCGCACGGACACAATACACTGAGCATGTCTACTGAACAAAGTTGTTCCGCTGCCGACAGCTGAACCAAATCGTGCAGCGCGCAAATGCGCTTAGTAAACTCTTTCAAAAAGTTCCTTCATGTTTTTTTCTTGTAACAGACGGCATCGTGAAGAAACCGCTGGATCCGTACCAGAAGGTCACCCGAATGGTGCTCACCGCGATCACGTTCCACCTGGTCTCGTGGACGCCGATCTACATCTACACGGTGGCGAACACGATGTTCAACGTGGACGTGTTCCCCTCGAACATGCCGCTGCTGGTGTTGCACCGTGTGCCGTACGTCAACTGCGCCTTCAACCCCATCTTGTACGCGCTGCTCACCGACGGATTCCGTGCGGCCGTCACGGAGACGATCACCGGCTGCAGGCGGCGTTGTCTGGCGCACTCGCAACAGCAGCAGAGTGCAACCACGCTCGCAGCGATGCGGCACCGTGGAAACCAAGAGCAACATTCGAGTCTTCATCACTCGCTCACCATCGCGCACAAACAACGACGATTCCTGCTGAACGGCAACAACTATCGATTCTGCGAGCTGCCGCTGAGCTGCCAGGCGAAACTGGCGCATCTGACGTTGCCGAGCGACGTGCACGTGAACGCGACCATTCTGATCGAGCTCGCCACAGCCGCCGCCAATAATCGCGACCACTCGCCGCACGTCGACGCGCGCTGGTGGTTTTCAGAAAAAGAATTCGACCGAATGCGACGCAGTTTTTGGGGACAAAGCAAGCTGGCGCATCGGCAATATGCTGTGTGTAGGACCCGTTGCGCCAAATGTTCTGTCAATAACATTGACAACGAAAACAGTTTTTTTCAATTTTTTTTTGAGGCAGCTGAGCTGAACACATTTGTTGAGCTAGTTGCACGATCTCAAGAAAATGTTTGAGCAACAGAAGTCTTTGTTATCTCACTAGTCTCAAAAATTCTTTTATGGGCCAACACGGTTGGCGACAGGAAAAGAATCTGGATTTTGGCACATTTGTGTCTGCGATCCCCATTTCCTGAAAACCATCAGTGCCAGTGCGGCCAGTCCAAAGAACCGCGACAAGATTTTCAAAGCGCTGACGTTGAACAATCCAACATTTCAAGTGGATGACTGCGGCCACGAGCTGGCGGATTCGACAAACGACCACAAGAAACATGCCCTGATCACGTGCACCGATGAAAACCGGGACCGGGGAACTGAATCGGCAGAGACGCCTCATTTCAAGATTTACCTGTCGAAGCGACGAATCAACAGGGCCAATCACATGAAATTTTGAAATTTTGTTGTGTGACCACGTTGCGGTTTGGTTTTCCAATAGCTAACGGACTTGCAGGTCAAGCACTCATAACGAGCTGATCATGAAATCTGCCTGATCGTGCATGGCGGTGACTGTAACCGACCGTTCAGTACGTCTTACATAATTTTTACAGTTAGTTGCGTCTCTTATTTAGAGCTGTGATCCACGGTTTCACGCCGATAACCAACGGTTGACGAAGAATCTTGCCACTGTAGGTAGACATGCTCATGGTACATGCACCGTTCTTATCTTATGAGACTAAAATTTTAGCATAAAAAATGCTAAAAAGTTAATGACTTGCGAAAGAGCTTTAGCCTTTTTCTGCTAGTCTGCCCAAGTAATCCAAACGTTCCATGTGACTGGCCCAGTGTGTTGTTCCTGGAGGACGATGAGATTGGCACAGCAACGGCGATACAGGGTGATCACGTTGAGAATGCATCGTTGAAGGAGAATGGTCAAACGAATGACATTCAATGCAAGACGACGCATTCCAACGAGCACACCGCTGAAAGCCACGGAAACACGGCGCTCACTTTGCTGCAACCGGTGCAGAATGGTTGCGAAACGGTGTTGTGATTCAGTATTTGTCTTGTGTTAAATAAAGATTCTCTCAAGTTGCTAAAGTGATACGTGTATTGTATTCGTTTTCAATTATACATGATACGTCACAGCGGGTGTGCGATGCGGAATGTGATATGTACAGTACATTGAACACATGGAACAACCGGATTGGGTAAAATGACGATAAAACTGACAACAACGCAGCGATTGAAACGAACCACTGTGTGTGTGTGTGGTCATGTGCTTCTGTCAATGAACACAATTGATGCGTTGTTTGGTTCGTTTGCTTTAAACTAGCTTTAAAAAACACCCAATTATTGCGCAACTTCAATAACATTTTCAAGGGACATTCATGAAGCAGCATTCATAAATAAGTACTGCTTCATGAATGCCGCTATGTAGGTACGGTCGAACTGTAAATCATGGGAAATCAGCTGATTGGCTGCTTTCGAGGTGCGTTCACTGATTGGACCAATAAACTCGATGGAATCAATCAGCACGCCAAATTCAAATGCCAATGCGCACAGGATTACACTTGATTTACAGTAACACTAAAGTCACATAAGGTCAAAATGACGATCACAAATGTTGTGTTTACCCAACAATTCTTGAGAGCGAACAACCAGCAGCAACGAACGCCAGTTGTTGGTATCGATCACTCAAATGGATTCAAATCATCCGGGTACTGCTGCTCGTCACGTGACTCAATGACGTCACGCGTGACACTTTGCGACAGCGCCGCCAGCTGGCGTGCTTGCTCGGCGGCAGTGGTGCGCTCGTCTGTCGCTGGTTTGCGTTCAGGAGCAAGCTTCTGCTGTTGCTGCGCTGGTGCGTTCATGAAGTGTTTTGCGGTCGTGTTGGCGCTGCCACCACCAGCACCAAACAACGCCTGTCCGAAATGCTCGGCGATCGTGCGCACACAGTCGTCCGAATCATGCAGCTGTGGAACATTCATAGGCAAACGGCTATGTTTGACAATCATCAAGAGAGCATTCGCTTATTGTCTCAGTCAAGGTGATCCCAGTAAGACCGTCTCACAGCGAACAAGTATTTTTGTGCATCGTTTTTTTTTGTTTCTCCCCGACCAGTACTTGGTGCAGCTACTTGCAGACAGCTGCTTTTTATCGGATAGCACATAACAAGGGCATATTAATTTTAGAAAACTCATATAGTGCCGATCACCAACTTCTTTTTGCAGCGTCTGATACGAGTCGACACGCGACGCGTCCTGTGCATTCAGCTGTTTGCGCAGTTTTCTGAAGCAACATAAAAAACACCAACTGAAAGCTCAACTCAAAGTAAATAACGAACACAGTTCAGCATCGAACAAGAACAACAACAGCTGCGCTGAAAAGGTGCTGCTGAAGTGACCTGAGATCGGGCGCACAGGCCGGACACTCGTTGTCGAGCTCCGCATAGCTCTCGAAGCAGTGCTTGTGGTACGAGTGGCGGCAGAGGAAATGCACCGTGGGCACCTCCAGCGCAGTGTCGCACGCGGAGCACTTGGACACTTGGAACACTTGCGCACTGCAAAAACACACACACGCGCTTGAGACACGTCACGTCAGGCACGTCACTACACGGCTGCTGGTGAGGCGGAGTCACACTGACGTATGCGTATACGGTACGTTGCTCACATGAAGTCAAATCTCGTGTTTTCGCATACCCTCCAAACAGACGAACCGCACGTCACGTCAGATTTCGTATAATTGCATACAACCGTCCATAGTCAGCATACGTCACCATGAAGTGACTTTTTATGTTTGCTTGCTAACATATCTAGCCCTCAAGAAAACAGATGATTGATGCAACACCACCCAACACAAGCATCAAGCCATCAGTGTGCGTGCGACTGACACACACACGGAAACAACCACGACTTCCATGGCTTCCAAACTAAAGCAAAGCGCTTTCCACGACCGACTTGTGCTGCAAGTCGTGCACTCGTCTGCTTATCTCAGCGATCGCCGCCTGGTCAGCGCTGATGTCTGCCGTGTACTTGCTGACGGCGTCGTGCTCGTCACGCAGCCACTCCAGCAGATACTCCTGCATGAATGCGAGCAGATAATCCTGCATGAATGCGAGCAGATAATCGTGCATGAATGCGAGCAAATAATCGTGCATGAATGCGAGCAAATAATCCTGCATGAATGCGAGCAGATAATCCTGCATGAATGCGAGCAGATAATCCTGCATGAATGCGAGCAGATAATCCTGCATGAATGCGAGCAAATAATCCTGCATGAATGCGAGCAAATTGTTGGTTTTCGCAGTTACCCCCAACGGTTTCTACGCACAGAAGTAACAGTACAGTGTGTTTGTTTAAGCCTGACACCATTTTTGCAGAATACGAAACACGAAGAAACGAAACAGAATACAAGACATGCGAAACTTTCAATTACAGTAAGAACGAATGTATCGGATTTGGTTGAAATCAAACACCCCATTTCTGGCTAAATATGTCTTCTTGCAACTCCGATCCCGTTCTGTTTTCTTTCGCGAGTACTGTGGTCTGCGAAAAAGTGACAGGTTTAAACAAACCAACAGCATATCCAACGCAACCGTCAATCGCGTTCGCGCTCTCCATTCCCTGCAAAGAAGTGACATTTTATTCAGAGTCACCGTACCTTCACGACAGCCAGTGTGATCGTGTCGCTGTGCGCGAGTATCTCCAGCACCATCATTGGCGGCAGAATGCGTCTACGTTGAATCTGACCAATCAGCTCGCGAACAGCGTTCGATTGCACCGTTGACTGTTGACGAGTGACGAACCAAAGCGCCTCGGTCCATAGAAATCGATGTTCATCGTCACTGAAAGAAGATGAAAGAACAACTGTGCAATTGCTGCTGACTGCCTGATCCTGTCACAATCGTGGCTGGGGTGGTAGCGCGTTAGACAGTGAGCTCGGCGGATCGAGCCCCGCCACAGGGGTGAATACGCACATGACAGAAAAAACACGTTGGATGCTTTATGTGACGAATGACGGTATTCTTTTCTGGGTTTTAACCCTGGCTAAAAAAATCGCCTAAATTACTGTTAGTTCGTCAAGCTACAGTCAAATCAACGGGTGCTATATCAGTAGTTGGTTGAAATGCAATGGTTAAAAACTCGCTGAAAGTTGAGGAGAGAAACACCGAGAATGGGTGATGCAAGATGAAAGTCAATAAAACGTAATGCCGACTCACCCGTACTTATCACAGCAGCGCAGCACACCGTCAAAGTCGCCCGCGTCCATGTAGTGCTTCAGAATTTGACCGTATCTGCCGAAATGAACATGGCAGTACTCGCACTAAAGTCCTAGTTTGAAGACCGTGGACTGTAATAATGTTACACACACACGCAGACACACACGATGACACACGCTGTAAATATCACATGCGTGCGTGCGTGTTTCGTTTTGTAACTGTGCAACCATGGTCTCCAGGACTCATTCGACAACCAACGTTCAGCTAAACTGTTCAGAAAAATAAAAAGAACAACAAAACGCAGCAGATCTGCGCGTTTTCGACGTCTGCTCACAGTTTCGACCGTTCGTAGATGTAGAACATGCCCGGCTGGCAGTCGTGCGTCTGACAGAGCACCAGCGCCTGGTCGAGGTCGAGCGTGTCTGCCGAACAGCGCAGGAAATCCAGCACCTGAAACGGTGGCACAAACTGTGATTGAAAACAAGTGGCATTTACTCGGTGTGGCGCCGCAGTGGCAAACTTTCATTTGATTTCTTTCAAACTTCTACTGATCACCTTCTTCTCAGCGTCGAGCGACCGCTGCTTCTTGTTGTACTCAATGAGATACAGCTCGAGCAGGGTGATGTTGACGTTGTCCGCTGAGGACAATGTTGATGGGTGGTGCTGCAACAACAACGGGACACATGTGAACAGAGGCACATGGCATATGACGACATGTTTGTGTGTTGAATAACGTGGTGATTGTGGGTGTATTTTTCAACGTACAATAATGAAATCGTTAAATCATTAGGTGATTGTAAACTGCAAACGTGATTTCATTGTTGTACGTCGAAAAATACTACTTGTGTACCACTAGCGCTTGTGGTGTGTGTACTACTTGGACTATGTAGTCCACCTGAGTACCTCCTTGACGTGCACCGTATTGCAGCAAACAAAAGTATTTGGGACTCGTCTACGTACCTGCTTGATGTATTCCAAGAACTGCCGCAATCGCATTGGATCGGCAACGAAAATCTTCAGAAAATGATTCACGGGGTTTACGGGAGTTTTAGTGGCGCTTTCTGGTGCTTCCATTGCGGTCATTTCCACAGAATCTGCAATAACTACCAAGCAAAAATCGAATCAAGAAAATTGATTACACTCCATAAATCTCAACTTGATTAGCATCACCGCAATGAGAGCTGATTAAAAAAGCGGACCTTTGACCAACGTCTTCAACAGCTCCGTGGTTGCGTCTGCCTCCTTACTCATCAATTGTTTTCCATGTTGTATCACGAACTGCACTGCCTGCAAGTGCCAATATGGTAAGTTTGTTCAAACCTATCCTTTTTTCTGCAGAATACAGAGCATGCTTTGCCCGCCAATCCAATCATTTTCGCCCCGTAGTACACATGCACCAGTCTGAGAGCCCCTACGCCCAGTGTGCTGCCCCCGACCGTGCGTCGATTGTCCATGCGAGCGATGTAGTCCACGGCCTTCTTATAATCGCGCTCCTGATCGATCATGATGCGCAGCGTGACGTCATGCAGGCCGTGCAACGCAGCCAGCTGGCATGCCTGCGACGTGTAGTCCGCTTTCAGAAGAACCTGCAGTGCAACACTACTTGGTAAAAGTAACATTTTTTGAGAGAAATCGCTTTTTTCCAAATTGTGCAACAACGTCAGACAAACGTTTGCTTGACTGCCACTAATTTGAAGTCTAAACCATGCCCACCACACACCAAACCACCGGAGCTGGGTATCTTCGGGTTTCTGGTGGAACGGGTGGGGGGGGAGATATCATAAAAACAGCTCGGCTGCCTCGCTGCCACTGCCACCAATGGCCGATGACTGGCGGACTGTGCAGTTGCACCTGAATGGCCGTGTGCACGTCGTACGTCCACTGCGTCGGGTCCGCCTGCACGAACGCCTGTATTTTGTCAACGTTCGCCGTTTTCGTGTAGCAGTTCAGCAAGATCGTCGTGTGCTCGCCGGTGGCCAGCTGTCGCTCGTGCAGCGACTCGAGGTACGCGGTCAGTTGGCCGATGCGCTGCGCGTCCAGAAACTGGAATTGACGGCAAATTGACACAAGTAAAACTGTGATTGTTTTGGTCTGCTGATCTTGCTGTGCTTGCTCAGTTCACCACAGAAATTCGTAGGTGTCCCGGTGTCCCTGTCCCTGGATAACAAAACGTGCGATTTTTCCGTTGCCGACTTCTCTACCTATGTCACGCACGACTACCTGTCCGCCAGTTCCCGCACTGGTTACCCGTTTTTAGTATTTGTTACCCGCAGTTCTGGTTGCTTCTACTCGGGAAAAAGGAGCAACGTTAAGCGACACTTCAGATACAGACCGACCTTGCGAATGACATAAGACGGCTGCAGGGTGGCGATTGTGTGCACGTACTCCTTCACGGCGTTCTCGTAGTCACCTTTGCTGCAAAAAAACATAAAAATAGTGCAGTGCAACAACCAAAACAAAATATAAAACACGCAAAAACGGTGATTTACGCAATTGCGACCCGAAAAATCGCACGCAAACTAGCCAAACGCGGCCGGATTATCGCAGCCTGGACAATCACGGCCCACGAAATTATTCATGCCTATCCTGTCGTTAACTTTTCAAATCAGTGACTGGTAGCTTTCACCACGAACTTTTTTAGGGCAGCGATTGTCAAGGCCGCAATTATCTGGACCGCAGTTGAGCGCTCGACCAATTGATCCCTTCGCATACAAGAACAATGCCAGTCGAAGCATGGCAGCCAGGCCAGGCGAGCACTGCTAACAGAGCATAAATACAGTACCATCAAATACTCACTCGTACAAGTAGTCTGCATGCTGCTTGTAAATGGGCACCAAATGAGCTTCGTTACTGTAGTGACGGCGTGCGAGGCTGCAACAAACTGTAAACTCCATTTAAAACAGCGCCTTGTGTTGCAAGTTAACGAATAAAAAAGATCTGTTACTTACCCGATTGCCACGTCATAGAGATTTTTTCTGAAATTTCAGGGTAAAAACACTGATTTTGCAAAAGTTAATTTGAGGATATATTGTCTAACAGCGCAACAACTGAACGAAACGTCTCACCGACCGAAACAGCACGTGCAACTTCTGCTGATGTCTCTGTCGTTCAACCGGTACAGTCGCCCGTTGGTGCACAGGACAAAGAACGCAGACCACTGCACGAACACGAGCTGCACCTGGAATCACACACAATGACACTTGAAACTCACATCGGAATCAGGCGTCGACGTTCTCATGACAATGATGTGTTACCAATATGTGCAACTATGAATGTGCAAAGTTCTTATCATGTGCAATTTGACATTTTCATTAGTAACAAACTCGCCTCTGCGATCGGCCCACTGAACGCAATGTACTGGCCAGTCAAATCGTAGATGGACAGCATGTGCATTCGTTGCTCCGAGTTGCTGCAACAAACGAACAAGCAAAACACAGTTGTCAGTGATGGACTGCTATCAACGGGGCACCACACGGTTGCCGGGGCTTATGATGATAGCTGTTTGTCTATTTTTTTCAGTTCAAAGTTGCGAGGGATTGCGAACTACAGTCTAACTCCACTCCATAACATATCCAACTAGCTGATTCGTTCGTCGTCACGTGATGCATGCATCCTGTACAGGCATAGCTGTGGAGAGGCGGAGTTTGGTTTGCATCACGATCACCAACCAATCAGCTAGTTGCATATGTTATTGTGTTAGACTGTACCG